>NDGN011504036.1:1641-14259 GCA_002564285.1 Tympanoctomys barrerae
AAAAAAAAAAAAAAAAAAAGTTTATACAGTCTGCTTGTATTTACATTACTTTTAATGGAACGAGGAAGATGATCTATTTTAGAAATGTAAACCAGTTTGCCTGTTAAACTTTTCATCTGATGTGGTGAGGATTTTAAATGAAGTAAACATCTTTATATAGTTAAAAAAAATGACTTCTGGATGTTAACCAAAGGAGTAAGAATTTGATAAGATCAGAGTATTTATCAAACTTTAAAATAATCTCTCTCCATCAATTACTTTTTAATTACAAAGGCTAAATCAGTTTTTAACTGCAAAAAACTTTAGACTCACGTGATAAATACCATGGCAGCAACTCAAAAAATTAAAGCCAGCACTACTAGTTCTTGGACAAACCAGGATCACATGGGTCCTGAAGAGTAAACGGAGAAGAATACAACATCATTTACATAGTATTTTTGCCCCAAATACACAACCTAAATCTAATTAGGAGGAAATATTAGGCAAACTCAAATTGAGGGATTTTTTACAAGGGAAATTGCAGCTCCTGTTTACAAAGGTCAGTGTTGTAAAACATAGGGCAAGCTTGAATCTGGAGCAGACAAACAAAAGTCGCTCTGAAGAATATGTTTAGGACATCTGACAAAATGAAAATAAGTAGATTAGATAAAAGCATTATGCCAACATTAGACTTCCTGATTTTGATTATTATTGCTTCTAATTTAAATGGATGTCTTTTTTTGTTGGGAAATGAAAATTTGGAGGCAGTGGGACATTGTGTCTGAGACTTAATGTCCAAAAAAAAAAAAATCCAGAAATATAAAATTGCAAGCGTGAAAAGGAAGAGGAGGAACAGTGAGGGCAGAGAGAGCGAGAAAGAACAACAAAACAGTTGTATCCAAATGTTCACAGTTTAGGTGAGGCGACACAATTTTTTTTTATGTTAGCTTTAAAACTTTGCTGTAAGCTATAAAGCTATTTCAAAATAAAAATTAGAAAACAGGAAGTAGCTTGCTGGATGAATTGGGCCTAGAGTCCCATTTTAAATTTTGAAAGCTTTTGTGTCCCCTTCATGACTTTTCTTCTCGGAGAAGAGGCACCCTGAATAAAGCTGGAAAGTCCCTGCACTGAGCTGAAGTTCTAGCAGTGGGAGGAGGACTCATCAAATAGCTTTCTAGGTTAGAATGATTCATGGAAGAAAGAGAACAGTTGATATTTCATTAGCTGTGAGAAGGGATCACTTGTCCTTTTAAATATGAATAATGCGTGGATTTGTTGGTACGTGTTGATAGGCACTTAACAAAGCACAAAGAGAAGCACAGAGTAGGCACTAAGGAGACATCTGTGTTTGACCCACGGGCTCAGGGCACTGGAAGGGAGGCAGCAATTCTTTTTACTTTTATTTTAGGTATAAGATGTGCAAGTGAACTAAGCCATGGCGAAAACAAAAGAGAAACTGGGGGAAACAGGAGGGGGAGAAAGGGAAAAGGAAGAACGTGTGTCTATCTATCTATCTATCTATCTATCTATCTATCTATCTATCTGATATATGTAATATCCATACGATAGGTATGTTGGCACATGCCTGTAATCCCAGCACTTGCGAGGCTGAAGCAGGAGAGTTTTATGGGGCTTTTTTGGTACAGGGGATTGAACTTGGGTCCTTGCGCTTGCAAGGCAGGCACTTTTATCCAAACAATAGGTAAGAGAGTTATATAGTTAGTTTCTCTTAACTCATTGAAAGATTTGTGCTACTCCTGTTTGGACAATATTTCATTCTTATGTCTTGTACACTGACTACTGTGAAGATAAAGATATGTACTGCATTGATTATTGTTACTCTCCTTTTAGCCTATTTTTTTAAAATCTAAATTCTTATTGTTTTAAATTTATGTATTTGGTACAGGGTCTCACTACGCAGCTTGGACTCATAGTGGTCCTTCCGTTTTCAGCCTCCCCAACCCTGGGACTATAGGAGTGCACCAGCACACCTGGACTCAGGGGCCAGTTCAGTCTGCCCTGGGGGCGGGGCTAGCATGGCGATATGTGGTGTCTGGGATGGAACTGTGATCCCTGTGCTTGGCTAAGCGGGCACTTAGTCTGCTGAGCTATCTTACTGGCCCTTATTAGCCTGTTTTGAAACTTTTTTTTTTTCCCCAGTACCAGGGATTGAACTCAGGATCTTGCTGTACTTGCCAGGCAAGCACTTACACCACTGAGCTATATCCCTGATTGAAACTGTTTTATTATTATTTTTATTTTCCTTTTTTTTTTTAGTCTTTAAAATAAAGCAAACAAAAGAAAGGAGTGACATGTGGAAATTCTGATTGGCACTGAAGTTTATAAGCATGGAAAGCGTGACTATGATTACCATGACAAGGTCAAGGGGACCTGAAATGTTGGAAGACAGGGCTAGGGATGTAGTTCTGTGGTAGAGCACTTGCTTAGCTGGGGTGAGGCCACTGGAACTGTAAAATAAGCAAGCAAGCAAGCAAGCAAAGGACAGATGATTTAAAAAAAAAGGTTTGAAATTGATAAGTATACAAAGGAGAAAAGTTAAAAACATCCTATTTCAGTGTGTGTCAACAATCATACTCAGCCGAGGTGCTGGAATGCAGTACTTATCATATCAAAAGCAGAGGACCCCACAAGTGTCCTGGGGGAGTCGGTTGCTATTTACCTGTGTTAGAAAAGTTTAGAAATATTGAAAGTAAGCACCAATAAATGTGTAAAGAGCATATAGGGTTTGTTTGTTTGTTTGTTTTCTTCAGGTTGACTGCAAGGAAATTTCAATCTTCTTAAAGGCAAAAACAAACAACAACTAACAAAGGGGAAGCAAAGAAGTCATTTTCTTTTGAGCCTAATTTGTGAGCCAGCTGCAAAATCCTTGTAAAAAAAAGAAATACATTGTATTTTAAAACGTGGGGAAATTAGTAGGTAAGCTATGAAAGGACATGGGTTATGAGGGTGCTATGGTGTGTCAGCAATTATAGGAGGTGGTCATAGAGGAAAGCACGAATGGAAATAAACTTCATTAAAAGCTGGATAATATATGTATCATAAGCTGCCACAACACAGCAATGATAGCATGTACAAGACCCATACTTCCTAGGAATTTAGAAAATAATGAAAGGAAAAATGGCTTACACACACAGGTAATATAAGAGGAAACAACTGTTGTTATAAAAATGAGACTTTCTGAGAGCTTGGAAAAACATAAATTACAAAAATGATATGTGGGGCATGATCTGTAATTTTAACCCTTGTGAATGTCGATATGAAAGTAGAACTGAGTTCAGGAAGACATTGTGTTGACAAAAGGAGCAATAGTGGTAGGGAGGGTGCGGGTGGGGAGCTTTCTAGAGTTCTGCCCCGGAATACCAATGAAACCCTAGAGGGAGGTGGAGTAGAGGACTGGGGAATGGATAACTTGTGATTACTCACAGTAGTTGTTACTCCCTGAGACGTTGTGAGAAGAGCAGCACAATTCCTGTCCTGTGTCACACACGATTGCTGTCTTAGTCACTTTCTCATGGTTGGGCTGCAACACCTGCTACCCACAACTTGAAAGGAGCAGGAAGGTTTATTTGGGCTTGGGAGTCAGCTGGCTCCAAAGAGGAACAGCAGTAGGAGAACTTCTGCTATTGTGGCAGCAGGGCAGCAGAGTGAGGGCAGGAGCCAGGAAGACAGATACCATCTTGGATCGAGGTCACACCAGCAGTGACCACCTCTACCTACCAGGGCATACCTTCTAGCGGAGGTCAGTTATAATGCCCCTAAAATCCAGTCGTCTTAAGAAGGGCCCACCAATGATCCCATGAGGCTTTAGCGGAATCTCCAGAGTTGGTTGATGGCATTTGTAGAGGTGGTATCCTAGCTGGCATAGCTGTGTTACGCATATATCTGCCATAGCTCCAAGACTTCTTTACTGCTATTGGCAGAACTAACAGATTTAGAGAGCTCAGTGGTCCACTGGTCTTTGGAATGTCTTGGATTTGAATTTTTTTTTAAATGAATTTTAGTACAGGGTCTACAGGATCTACAGGGACCCACTACAGAGATTGGGCTCCTAGTGATTCTCCTGTTTTCAGCCTCCCAAGTGCTGGGATTACTGGCACATGCCACCACGCCCAGTCTCAATCCTCATTTTATCATGCCCTGGGAGAGGGGCTGCGATGGCATGCCACAGATTGAAACCCTGCCGCTGCTCTCTGCCTAAGCAGGTGCTTTAGTCTGCTGAGCTATCTGGCTGGCCCTTGGAATATCTTAGATTTGAATGAGCTTGATAAATGCTTAGAAAATAGGTAGAAAATATAAATGTTGATGTTTCAGTAGATTTAATGACCACAACCGTCTTTTGATTGATGTTTTCTCAGAAGATATCAAATCTAGTAATGACTTCTTAGTCACAGATTTTATTAAAAGGCTTGCCTATATATAACACCTGACATTGTGATTGTTATAACGGACTACATTTTAAACATAGAACTACAGTTCTGCCCAGTGAAAGGCACAGGTGTTCTGACAAGCAATATGGCAACTAAGATGAGGAATTTTTATTTTGCTAAGTAGTATGCAAGCATATAGTGCACACAAAGATCCAGAATACAAGGCTGATTTAATGGCAATCAAATTCTAGGAGAATTTACTTGATTTTAAAATCTCTCTTTTAGATTGGAATACAGTCTCTTAAACAAGATCAGACAAATTACTCATTTTGGGAACAAAGACTTTTGAAAGCTGTCAGCTGACTGACAGTTCTGATGAGCATTTATTTCAGGCTGATAAAACATATTAATCACAGCATGGTGGTCCAAAGAATGTTACTTTAGTTTTGAGAAGGATTTTAAATAAGTGAAGAGCACAGCTAATGTATACCACATAAGTACAAAGCAGGGATTTTTTTCCCTTCATTATAAGTAAATACCTTTCTCAGACTTACAGAATATACTTAGAGTATACTGCAGGATTCTGTTTACTGTAAGAACCTTTGTGGAGGGCCTCGGCACCATTCATTGAACTTTGAACAACACTTGAAAATATGGGTTGCATTTGCAAACTTCAGTGTATGACATGAGAAGCTGGCAAGTTGCCTGGCTTCTACTTAAAGGATTGTCATTGTGGGAAAAATAAATTTCTCTAACTAGACAAAAGTCAATGTTTTCATGTTTTACTGCAATCAAACTGATAGAGCTGACAATTTAATGTCTCAACACTTAAAATATCTGTGGATAATCAGTTACCTCAATCAATCATAAACACAAACCCTTCTATTTTCAAAGCTTGTGAGTCTGTGACTGAGATATGAAATGGTTTTGTCGAGAACCTACCCCCATCACACCCCACTCTCCACGCCCTGATTGTCTCAAGAGTCCTTGTCTTCAGCCTTGTAGATATTTATACACGTTATGGATCTGGAAATAACTTTAATGACTCGCATGTGATCAAATTTAGAAAGTTTTCTCTCACCGTCCTGTTTAATTTAGTTTTTATGGGTCATTTATAGCCTGTATGCCTGTCAGAAAAATATGGAAATGTGCTGCCGTTCCAACTGATGACATCATTACAAGTGAAAAACTGTGTGAGGTTTTTTTCAAAGTGGGTGCTGAGACCTACGTTTGCCTTCATTGACTGCAGGGGTTGCTGTTCGCTGCCTCAGACAGACAGGTTTTTGGGGGTCCAATGTGTAATGCTGGCCCTGGAAGCATGTCCTGGTGGCTGCAGTAAGTGGCTCATTTCTGCAAACCCATGATGACAGTGACGGGGATGGGATGAGGCAGACGGTGCTGATAAAACAAGGGAGACAGTGACAGCAGCACAAAGAGGGGCTGAGGAATTGGATCGCATGTGGCTCCAGATTTGGCAGGGCTGAGGGGGTCAGCTCACTGAGCGGTGGTGTTCATACTGATGGAAACTTCGGACAGCTCCAGGAAGCTCTTTCCATGAAGATACGCCATAGTTGTGCGGCAGCGTGAGAACAAGGCTACTGTTACACACTGTTCTCAGCTCGAGACACAGTTTCATGAATGTGGTTTTCATCCCTAACGAACCATTACTGTGAGTCATCTGTAAGCCAAACTCCTCCTTTGGAGTCTTCAGTGATTTTCTTTTTATGCATGATCTATGTATATATTGACACGCACATTCACCACCACTGCCTCCCTTTTTGCTTCTTTGACTATGTGGAGCTTTGCAATCACACTAAGCAGTCGTGGGACCCCAGGGGCAGCATCTTTCAGTTTCCCATCAGGACGCTTTGCAAAGCAATCAATCTTGCTCTCACGCTTACTTGGTGGAAGTGCCACGCAGGAAGAGTGCAGGGCTTTGCTCCTGCCATGAAGCCTGGGTGACAAAAGTTTTTACAGGAAGCTGACTGTATTTGGGGTTATGAATATGCAATGACTCTCATTAGCATGGAAGCATCAGAGCAGGGGCTGCCGCCATCGCCCGCCACTTTGAGTTGCTGCAGGATGGCTAATGAAGTGTTTCGCTCCCTTACTCATGTGGCGTGCTGGGGGAGCCCCGGAATTCCAAGGGAATGGCCCATTTGGAGAAGACCACCAACTGCAGGCGTTAATTATCAAGCACCATTCTTGATGCTGTGCAGCAACGATCAGGCAGCATTTAGAAACAGCAAAGCACGCACCTGTATAACATAAATCATAAATAGGAAAATACAGAGACAGACACAGGGTGGGTGTTTGTGCTTTTATGTGCCGTTGTGTGAGCTGTCGTCCTGGATAGTTGTGTGCCGCGGAGGTGGAATCAAGTGACAGAAGCCTGACTTACTCTCCGGTTGTCTATTGCCCTTTCAAATGGAACAAAGAGAGATGATAGAAATTACTCCAAAATGAATAGGGTTGAAACACAAAAGAATTCCATCAATTCTTCACTGTATTCTTTCTTTTTCATTCCTGGGCTCCTGCCAAATACTTCGCAGCTCATCCACAGATCATCTTTCATGAATATGTTACTAATAAGTGTATGTTTCTAACTGCTGATAGAGATATCTGAGCTGATTTACGGTGTATAAGAAAATGCAAAAGTGCTCAGGAGACAGAGAGAGTGCCCTCTTTCTGTAGGATAAATCACATGTATTCCCCACATCCTCTCCTCCCTGGACAGTTCCTTTAAACTAGAGGACTACTTGCTGCAGATTGTACAGGGTGGATAGAGATGAAGTTGACAAAATACACTAAAAGGGTCTGTTCAAGCTGTGACAATGCAGCAGTGAGCAAAGTCGAAGTCCTTACTAGTGAATGAATTTTTTTAAAATAGCATGAATCTGGGCTTGAGAGGTAGCACAGTGGTTTAAAAAGTCCTTATATTAGGATGTTTGCTTCTACTGTCATTTACTTCATTGGCAATGACAAGTTATTTCTTGCATAGAGGGAGATCTGTGTTATTTTTTGTAGTGCTTTAGAGTGTGGTACTTTCATAATTGCCCTATCAGTTTGACCCATCACCAGAAAGAAGGAAAAAAATGAAGCCCAAGAACACATACACAAAAGAGGACTAAGACTGAGAATTGCTTAGAATAAATACAGCTCTTATATAAAAGTGGCTCAAGCTTCATACTTCAGACACTGCTGGTCACAGTGACTACCCATGATTAAGAACAAATCAGAATTCTTGAACAAAATTTCAAGAAAGATGAAACCACTTGGTGTTTGCAAAGACCTTCTGTTGTTCTGATGGGTTACTGATATTATTTGTTCAAGTTATCCTTGGCTTTCTAGTTAATGGCCACAATACACCCTCTACCTTGAGACCAAAACCACCAGGAGATATTTGGTTTTGCTTTTGAAATTGAGCACATCTTACTGAGGCCCAATCAGTTATGAGCACAAAACAAGTTACTGATGTACTCAGTTGAGTTCCTAAATTCATATTGTTGATCCAGCTCACTATCAGCATAGAGTTTTAAAATTTTATTGCTTTAATGTAATTGCATAATCAGAATAAAGTCCCTTGACAGCCACTCACAGGAAATTTTTGACTTCCAAATATTCTGGAATCCCCAGGCATCCAAACATTTTTTGTTGCAAAACAAACATCTACTCCAGCATGTCAAAAATTATTAACTTTTACAGAGATCACATTCAAATTTGAAAATATTAAAGTAGAATTAGATCAGTTGAAGCAATGGTATATAAGCAAAAGCTAAATTTCATGAAAATATTAGTTAGCATCTACTATGAATATAATAATCACATCATGTGTCAAAATATTTCAGATTTAGTTGCAATGTGGTGGTTTTGATCTGGCTCTGTAATTAGCATTTACATCCTAGACTTTGTGAGTGTTGTGAATATTAGCTATGTGAGCTTTGTCTAAATATGATTTGGTACTTCGTATCCAGAGACTGGGCGTGGTGATGTGCATCTGTAATCCCAGGGCTGGGGAGGCTGAAAACAGGAGGATCATTATGAGTCCAATTTGTGTAGTGAGACCCTGTAGACCCTGTGCTAAATACACACACAAAAAATTGGTATCCAATGAAATAAAGTACAAAGATCTTATGCTTCTCACGTTTTCTCCAAGCATTTGCTAATAACTGCTTGCTGCCCACCTGTCCTAAGCACAACCGCCAGACAATTGTGACAGAGGATAAAACAATATGCTACATTGTTGCTAATCATATGGTAAGTTGTTTTACCATATACTGAAATAGAATTGGGCAACTTGCAACTTGGAAGAAAAGTTGATCTCTTTTTCTATACTCTGTAACACACATACTCGTAATTAGTATTTTGCCATAGTTTTATGACGTGAATCCAGATATGAAGTACCCAACAGCCACCCAAGTGCTAAAAATCAGATATACTTTCTTCTTGAATATACACTCATGATCTCATTACAGGGAGAGGAAAAATGAAGAGGAGGTCAACCTTGGATGTCCTTACCTAAAATTTTGCTTGCAGAGGCTATTTTGATTAATTTGTATATACAGATTAATTTAGTCCATTCGGATTTAGTATGCATTCATTTTGGTTTATAAGGGACACCATAATCTTTCAGGGACACCATAATCTTTCAGGTGCTTAGGGTGTCTAGAGGTCTTGATCTGAACTGGAATGAACCATAGAATTTACCACCAGCAAGTGCTATCTATGCATTTCTTTGTCAGTTAACATTGATTGGATGTAATCTGGCTGTTGGAGGTGGGGAGAGATGGCTTAGAAAGGTGGAGAAAACACACTCTTGAACACGGAGTATGCGGATGGGATGGCTGAAGGATCATGAAGGAAAATGATGGAGATAACGTTTTAGAGATACAGATAAACAAAGGCCCAAGCTTCTTCTTGGATGTTGGAAGCTGAAATACCCTGTGCAAGCTCGGCTTTCCTTTGGGTGAGTCTTTGGTGTCTACAGCTCTCTCTTGTTTTCAATGGTGACACTTCCTTGGGAGGTGATACAACTTGAGTTTCAGAATCATGGGTTTGTAGTGTCCTTTTCATTTTTCTCACTTAAAAAAGTACATCTTTTGGTAGGGAGAAAATACCTTGCTGACCAACAATTGCCTCTTTCAAATGTCAGGGGGACAAGAGTGAGGGAATATGCATTCACAAGACGAGAGTACTGTTTGCTTAAAGCAATCTCTTTCCTTTTTTCACTCCTCGCCAGTCTTGCCCCAAAATGCTGTGGAGAAATGTTGCTTCTGTACTGCCTGCTGCCCAGCGATCACACACAGAGCTCCTAGTCTGGTGTCACTAGGAATAGCCACTGGGGTGAGAGTGGGGCTTCCTTCATGGGTGTGCTCCTTGAACACTGATCTAGCTGTTTAAGGAAGAGCCCCAGGCTTGGCTGTGAGCTGCTGTCACTTCCTTTCCCTCCCCTTCTTACCATTTTCCCACCTTTCTTAGCTGGTAATAAAAATGCTACTAAGGGTATTTATTATTATTACTATTATTATTATTGTTATTATTGGAGTCAGGATTCACTATGGCCCTATGCTATGCAGGCTGGCCTTGAACTCATTCTGTTGCCCAGGCTAGCATCAAACTCACAAAGATCCTCCTGCCTCAGCCTCCTGAGTGCTGGGATTAGAGGCATGTACCACCATGCCCTGCCTTTTGCTTTATTAATCTGAGACCAAGATTTGATGTGAGTTGTTATTTATGTGGCAGACATGGTGGGAGGTGTCTTATTTGTGTTACTACTACACAAATGGGTCTGAATGGGTGGCAAAGAGTGGTGTGAGAGACACATGGAGTGAATTGTGAGGATCACACAGGCATCTAGGTTTTAAGTCCTAGGGACTCCAGAGCCTATTCTCTTTGTATTACATGAAAACATTTTAAGGTCTTGAATAATCTATGCTGGGAGTTCAGGCTATGTGCCAGTCCCACAGGGAAAATGCTTTTGGCTAGAAGCATCACCCTGCCTTGTACCTTTCAAGTTAGATGAGGTGGATCTAATTACTTCTGCTAACACTAAGGCGGGCTTTGTATAGCTGCACCATAAGTCTTTTAAATACAGGTTTATTTCAGTGAGACTTTGATCTTGGTTCTGAACTTATTCAATTAAGTTCAATTTAGTGAACATTTTTTGAATGTCTGTTCTTCACCAGGCACTGTGCTAGATGCTGCTGGTACAAAAACAATCTAAGGAGAGGGATATTATAAGATGTAATAAATACAATGCAGTTTGCTGAATGATGTAATAGAGGCACAGACAGGGATTTTGGACAAATGAAAAAATAATGAATTATGCCTTGAGGAGAGATATCAGTCAATGCTCTATTGGATAAGAACCTTGAAGGTCAAGGAATTATAATTTTTCAGACAGGAGAAGGTTGGGAGTTCATTTCGGGTGACAGCAGCATTGTGAGCATATGTAGGACTATCCCTGGAATGCGTAGGGGAAGGCAAAAGTGGTAGATTGTAAAATCAGCTGCAGATTCTTTCCTTTCTTGCAGCTCACCCCTGGCAAAGTGACAGTTCACATGCTTTCTTTAAGAGATGGAATCTCCTTTCCCATCACCAAGCTGGTGTGGTCATATGACCCAAATGGGCCAATGCATGTTAGCAAGCAGGAAGGAAGCAAAGACTTGAAAAGGGCTTCTGCACTTGGATTTCTGTGCTGGGGCCCCTTGGGCTATGGTGTGAATGAGCCAGGAGGTTAAATGGGCACCCACAGGAGACCCAAGGCCTGGCTGATGGTCTTTGAAATACTAAGCACATAGTGAGGTCATCTTAGGTCATGTAGGCACCAGCTGATTCACCAGAGAGTCTCAGGTGTCAGCCCAGGTAGACTGTCCCAACCAAATCTCGGAATTAGTAGCTACACAAGAAGTTATTTTAGCTGGTCGCAATATTTGGGAAGTTTTGCTATGCAGCAAACCTTATGCCCAGAGGATATTTATAAGTATTCTACAGAGAATGTAAAAAAGAGGCTGAAGAGAAAAGAGGGTATGTAACATTTCTGGGACCACCCTAAAGAGTTGGGTCCCATTGTCTAAAACCAAGTTTTCCAAGCTTCATTGGTTCACACACCACTTTATCTTTTATAAATATCTTCAAACTACTTGAAAGACTTTTAAAAAGCTGCCCAATTGTTATATTGAAATTTATTTTAACATAAATTTCATATTAATTTGGCTTTCCATGATGATATGATAGTCTTGGTTTTTTTAAACCTATTAATCATATAAATGTTTAAAACTTAGGCCTATCAGACATCATCTAGTCTATCATGGATGGTGTGTGCTCGGATTTCTTGCTTTGATCAGTCGAATTCAGAAGTAGATGGAGAATAACGTGAGTGGAGGGACACCTAGGGAAGTCCAGGTGGGATATGGTTTACAGTAGAGCGAGAGACTTAAGACATGTCCCTGAGGGGAGCAAGAGGACTTGGTGACAGGCTTGGTGGACACAGAGCAGGAGCTGGGAGTGGGAAGAAGAGATTGAGAAATACAGCTCGAGGAACTAGCTTTCTTATCTTGGGGCACTGAATGGGTCCTAATGTTCTTCTTCTTTTTAAAAAATCTTTTAATCATTTTAATGAGAAAAAAAAGATAAAATAGCAATGAAACAGTTTCAAAACAAGTTAGCATGACAGGTAAAATAATTGATAAGTCCATATTGTCTTGACAGCAGTTATTCAGAGGACAAGATGTAAACATGATATATTGTCAAAACAATAGTACAAACCTTTCTTCTCATTGAACTAAGAGAAAGTAGCTGTATAACTATCCTAACTATCTTGTATACACAAATACATTTTTTTCCACTACAAAATAGTCCTTTATTTGGATCCCTCTTTTTGGTTTTGTTTTGTCAGAGATGAGTGTTCCTCTGCTGTTAGAGAAGCTGTATTAGGAGAAGTCTTTAAAGGCCTTTACATATTTTAAAGACAGTCCAAAGATTGTAGGTAATTGAATTCATCAAAATAGCACAATACAGACTAATAGTCCATAATAGTAGTGCATTATCAGCAGAATTGGCAATGTCAGAAGTTCTTGACTTGAACCTTTTACAGCTCAGCATAATAATATGGCATTACTTTTATAGCTCATGGCTATACTTTTCTACTGGATGGCTAAGACTAAGTGAAGGAGATGGCTCAGTAGAGTAAGTGCTCGCCTGGCAAGCACAAGGGCCTAAGTTCAATCCCCAGATCAAAAAAAAAAAAAAA
>NDGN011504037.1:1252-6252 GCA_002564285.1 Tympanoctomys barrerae
AAGATAAGGCTACAGCTGAGGATGCCGGGCTCCAACCTCAATGAACAAATAGAGATGGCAACAGGAGCTTCTCACTCCTGAGGTGAATGTCAACCAGGAGATAAATAGCCTCTTAATTAGCATCATTTACTACCTGGGAAGTCTTTGTACTGACTCCCAAGGCCCTGCTCAGGGGCCCACTTTCTTAGTGTCTCCTTCCTTTGTCTGAAAACCAAATAAATATGGGTCACCCAGAAATGCTGTCATAGCCCCCAGAGCATCACAAATTCTACTAGAGGGCTTTGCTTCTCCTAAGGCCTAAAGCAGTACCACTTGTCTCTTTTAGTTAAGCCCTGGCCACGCGCTTGCTTAGGAGCTTGCAGGCCTGACCAGTCTGCAGTAGTCACCCTAAGTGCTCTGTTCGTTGTGGGTAAACCCAGCATGAACAAATCCTGGCACTTGGCTGAGACTCGCTGGAGATTTAAGAGTGAATGTATACACCGAGGAGATAGCTCAGTGCCTGGCAAGCGCAAGGTCCTGCGTTCAATCCCCGGTACAAAAAAAAAAAAAAGAATGGACACATAATCCTTCGGCCTGGCTTCTGCTTCCTTACCTGCCTATGTGGACAAAACTCTTAGCTTTGGAGTCCACACTGTGCTGGTAGCTAAAACACTGGGCATCGATGCCATCTTCAAAGCCCCTCGGCTCCGCCTGCTCTGCTCACCAAGCCAGTCTCATTACTGCAGGATAATATCAAGTATTGTTCAGGAGCTTGGGCTGGGAAGACCGACTGCCTCCCTCCAATCTCAGCTCTGCTACCACGAACCTGTGGTTTTGGGAACGCTACTTAATCTCTCCATGCTCTGGCTTACCCACCTCTAAATGGGGTCATAAGAACTAGGGACCCTACATCCCAAGGTCCTTATAGAGATTGGATGACATAAGGTATGTTGGGGATCTAGAATGGTGCCTACAGTAGAAGTCCCAGTTCCTCCCGGAAACCCTGGAAGCCCCAGAAGCCACGTGGAATCTAAGGCCAGGCACACTCGTGTTTAAACTCCCTACTCCTCCTTCACCCTAGCGCACATATTCAAAAGCAAGCCCGTATCACATTCAGTGTCTTTTATCTATAATTCTGGGAAAAGTTTCATAGTTCTAAGTGTTAACATTACCAATGATTGGCTAGGCCTTTGGGGCCTGAGCTTCGTCACACCTAGGAGTGGCGCTGTGACCGGCCGTGCATCACAATGGTGCACCTCACAACACATGAGGTACTGAAATATTTATCAGCCTCAGGGTGCTCATGCCCTTGTGACATTTGGGGGTACAGCTTATCATACACCACACCTTGCTGGGCCCTTGTAAAGCTGGAACGCTCTGCTTAGCGAGGAACCCGGCCCTGCAGACACAGGCCCGGCCTCTGTTGAGTCTATGGAAAGGCCCGGCCAGCACCCACCACGCCTGGGGGAGCCTCTCCACTCACCGTTGATGTGGGCCCCTGGCTTCACCCATTCACCAAACAAAATGGGCTCTGTTGCCATGGTGACGGTCACAATCACATCAGCACCCGTCACGGCCTCTCGCACTGATGAACAGACCCGAACCTCTCCTTGCACGGTGTTCGCAAACTTCTCTGCATTTTCTGCGGTGCGGTTCCATATCCTCACCTTCATTGGGGACAGCAAGTGGGACACTCAGGCCAGTGTTGGCTATTTGGGTTACACCAAATCCAGTGCTGCCAGAGGAACGCTGACCACTCTGGGGTAGGGCCTGTGAGTATCCACATCACTCTCCATGAAGAACTGACTTTCGATCAAGGACACAGTATTGATCTGAGCAGAAACTGGCCAGATAATTGAAAATAGGATTTTCTTCAAGTTTCTCCTCTAAAGAAGGTGTGACTTTTTTCCTTTTGAGTATTAGGCTGGGACGCGCAGCCTCCAGGGCTGAATAGCCACTATATAACGTAATGATTAGCAGAGCAGCTGCTACAGCAGGCAGACTTGGAGCCAACCCTTGCTGTGTCACTTACTGCTCCTGCAGTGCCTTCACCTCCTTCAGCCTTAATTTTCAGATCTACAAATTTTCATTTCTACAAATGGAAAGACAACTGGGTAACAGCAGCACTGAATTCATTCTTTATGTTTTAGATCCTGAGAAGATGTCGCAGGACAGGCACATAGCTCGGGGTGGAGCACTTGCCCAGCATGCAGAAGACTCTGTATTCAATCCTCAGAAAAAAGAGTCATTGTGATAAGGCTTATAAGGATCATCCTAGGAAGGATCACTGATGGCAAGGGCATGCATCGGGTGTGACTGTAACTGGGAAGACACTTGATCTCTGAAGGGCATGTCAGGGCTCAAGGTCAAAAGCATTTGAAAGTGAATGGGGTGTTGGGTGGACAGGCAGAGAGCACAGTCCTGAAGACACTGGGTGGGTAAGGGTTTCACCTGTGCTGCCAGGACCTAGGGACCTACGAGCTCGCTAACAGGCTTCAGCGTCTGGGGCAGGGGTTGTCATTTTTAAACTGAAAATAAGGTCTAAAAAGCCTCTTATGAGAAAATATAGGAAGTTCAACAATTAAAGTGAAACTGATATGTCCAGACATAAGTGGCTGGCTCACCATGCCACATTTCTTGATAGGAAACTATGCAAATATTATGATAAAATTAGATAATCTGGAAAAGTGATGTTGGAACATGTAAAGAAAAATGGGGATATACAATTATGCACATTTAACATAACCAAACCTATGTTAAAAAAGCTGATGAGAAGAGACTGGCAAACATTAACTGCTTGTCTTTGGAAATGGATATATAAGAGTATTTTATTTTGTTTCTTATAGTCTGTATTTCCCAAAGCAGACATATTATTTTATCATAAAAATGTATGTGTTAAATCTGTTCCACCACTCATATCATACAGAAAATAAAGTAAAAATAGCATTGCATATCATGAGGAGCAAGCATGAGCCATGCGGAGGGACTTGGGCCAATCTACAGACTGCAGGAGGGGTGCGGGGCCTCGTTCCGGGGTGCATGGCCCTGAACACTTGAGGCTCCCCTGATTCTCTCAGGAGAAGCACAGGGAGGGGCTGAAAGGAGGGCTCATTACAGCAGACAGCCGAGCACCCTGTAACCAGCAGGCGGAATCGCTGTCTCCTTAGGCACAGCCCTGTGAGCCGAGAAGCGAAAGCGGATCAGCCTTGCAGCTCTTCGCCTCTATCACCTGCGATGGGGCTGGCAGGAAGCTCGCTACGGCACAGAAAAGCCTCGCTGGATTCTTTACCGATTGCTCCCGAATAACCCAAGCCGCAGTGGAGCAGTGCAGATGGCGGTCAGCGGCCGTCTCTTCCTGCGTCTCCCTTCGATCCCCAGACCCCAGCTTACCTCCTTAAAGGAGAACTGCTCTGTGAAGATCTCATAATGGCTGTAGGCCTGGACCCCAGCTCCCAGGATGCACAGCACCTCACTGTCAGCAGGTTTCAGAAACTATTTGACAGAAATGCGGGAGAAAAGGGCAAAAGACACTGGTGTCAGGTGAAACGACACTGTGCAGTTCAAATGTCAAGTGGCTTCACGAGCTGGTGGACAATCAAGGAGACGGCACTGTGTGCCTCAGTTTCCCCTCTGTGGAATGTGGAAGGAATGAAGGTGCTTTCGCTGAGCACCTAGTATATGCCCGTGCGTTACTCTCTTCATCTCACTTCCTCTGGACAAGGACCCCATGAGCTGGAGACTCCTGTCGTTCTCTTCTCGAATCTGTAAAAGTAACTTTCAACCTCTGAAACCAAATCTGTATTTTTGATTGGCTGCCTTATTTTATAATTTGCTTCCCTGATATTAGTGTTATTATTGACATCTCTCTTCTTAAATGGTATAAACATTTGTAAGCTTTATTAAGTCATAATAGAAATAATGGTCCTTCATTCTTTTCTTAAAGCATGCAGAAATTAAGAACATGAATAGAAATCTGCTGGATTACTTAATGAAAACCTGCTTTATTTGTATTCACCAAGACTTTACTGACCTGGCTCTTTCGAATGTCCAGGCCACCTGCGTGTCACACTCCCCTGACTCCCTGTCTTCCAGCCTCAAGCCTAGGTGCCTTCTACAATCACTGGGCCTTTGCACAGTGTCTTTCTGCTGCCTGGAATGATTCCTTTCTCCTTCTCATGAGTAATTCTTGTTATTTATTAAATTCCATCTCAAATATCTATCACATAGTAAAAGCCTCCCTGAATCCACTAGACTAGACTTAGATCCCGTGTTCTACACACTTATGGAAACTATCAGCATCGCAATCCCCACGGACTGGCACAATCTTTGGATGAACACCTGTTTCCTGCCCAGGGCCCTCTCCTCGTGCCAACAGGCACTGTGTCTGCCTGTGCCCAGCATTCTCTGCATGATCCCAATCACAGGACCTGGAACTGGTACCACTTAAGTATTTCAAATGCATATTTGTTGAATAAATGCATGACAGACAGGGAAAATACAGATATTTGCCATCACCTTGAGGAAGCACAGGAGAGTCCTCAACTAAGGTCATGTGAAAGCCAAACCCAAAGAAGTTAATTTGTCCTGCAGACCCCAGAGTCTCTTATACCTCTTACACTTTTTCCTAAATGAAAAAGCAGTGCTGGACATAAAGACCCCCCAACAGACCCTTCGATCTATATTGACCTAGCCCATCTGAGCCCCTGAGAATAAGGCTGAGTGTCGTCCTAAACTTCAAAGTGTCAAACCAAAGTGTTGATGTAACTGAACACGGGGTTACTGAGGGTTGGATCTATGCCAGCAGGATTCCTAAACCCAGCTGATCACCGGAAGAAAAAGAAAAAAGGACAGTAACTTTCCTGCACCCCACCACTTAGTAACTTCGATTTATTGATTCAGAGAATTGGTTGAAAGCAATTCCAGTGAATGTTTAAATAAATATGTTATTACAATAAGACACGGTGCTATCAGTTCCCCTCAAAATTCTCCTCCTCACTTTGAGCACATCTCGATACAGTGAC
>NDGN011504037.1:11252-15629 GCA_002564285.1 Tympanoctomys barrerae
AATGTCAGCAACAACCATTACGGATTTTCCCCAGTACCAGTACAGCGCAAAGCCCTGCACTGCAAAGCCCTGCACTGCGGTTTCTCCTGGAATCACGCAGCCGCCTCGGCCGGCTGCGGGCGTTGCTGCGGGCCTCGCTGTTCCTTTTAGGCCCGAGAAGGGCAGGAGTTTGTCCAAGTCATCCTGCAAGTCAGCGCAGTTGGGCTTTGCTTGAGGAGGCAGAGTCCACAACTACTGTTAGACCTGCCCGCAGGCAGGCCCGGGGGCGTCTCAGGCCAGGCGCAGCCCACGGGGAGGACTGTCCTCCAGTCCTGGGGCACAGTGAGTTGCCGGCCAAGTCGCGCTGGAGCAGGGGCCGAGCTCTGGGGCGTCAGGAGACACAAGTGGGCCGCTAGTAGGAGTCAAGTGCGGAGCAGAGAGAATCACAGGCTCAGCAGGATTAAACATTCACAAAGGCCTGTTCCATGTCAAAGTGCAGCGCGCGGCACAGGCGAGCAGGAGTGGAACCGAGAACATGGGGCACAATTTCCTGATGCTTTTCTTGGGAGCTGTATAGGGGATTTCTTAGGAAATGGCCACATCATAACAAGACAGGGCACAGGGGTAAAAATACGTACTGAGATCTCCTATAATCCAGGTAGCAAGGAGGAGGCACCGACGAGCCACATAATAAAGAAACCTCTTTTAGAGTATTACCATAAAAGGACGGAAGCCCTGGAGAGCTAGGAAAATCTGGTTTTAGATACGCACATAATTTTGTTTCTTCAGTGTACTACCCCTAGAAATGTATGCCCAGGGTGAGTGGGTTTACAGAACTGTTAGTGGATTCTTATTGGTAGTATACTTAGTGTTACATAATATTTACTAGATTTTAAAAACGACAGAGGTATGAAGAAGATAAACAAACTTGTCTTGAGGAGGGAAAAAAAGTAAAACCAAATACTCGAAAACTAAAAGGGAGATATAAAATTGGAAAGCTAGATATTTATTTCCATTGTGAGTTAAGGAATTTATTTCAGGTTTAAAGAAAACTCTCCTTGTTTCTAGTAAGTTCTATAAAGGCAGGACTAGTTTGTACATCACTTCAAATTATCTTTCTTGCAAAGCTTTGTGTGACATTACTGAGCCACTTTTTTAACTTTTAATTTTGAGACAGAATCTTGCTAAATTACCTAGCTTGGCTCAAACTTTCGATCTTCCTGCCTGAGTGTGGGAATTAGAGGTGTGCACAGCCACACCAGACTTTTTGGGTGTTACTGAAGTTTTAAATTTTATTATTTTTAAAATAGTAAAACTATTAACTAATGTAGCAGAAAGAACATTAATACGCTCATTTGTAAGGTAGGAGTGCCTAGCCTAGAAGTTACCATAACCCTTTCTATACCCCAGGAGAGGCAAGGTCACCCGACTCTGCCATCACCACTCCCCGGATGAGGCCAGTATAGTAGCCCTGTAATTCACCTACAGCACAAAACTTATAGGACATACAATACTTAGTGCTCAAGATACTCAATGTAACTATAAAGCACAGAAGAAATACACTGTAAACAAATATCAAAATTTTAAACCCGCCTGTAATCCTAGCATGCGGGACGTTGAGGCAGAAGGATGGAGTGAGTCCTAGGCTAGCCTAGGCTCCATAGTGAGTTTAAGGCCAGCCAGCACAAATAGCAAGACCCTGTCTCAAAAAAACAAAAAACAACAACAACAAAAACAGAACACCAAAAATTTAAATAAAGACAAGGTTAGAAATCTCCCTTTTGCTTCAGATTCCAACATCCTTACTCATTAATTTTAATTTAAAAGATATTTTTATTAGTGTTTATCTCGAACCATGATCAGCGTCCCTTAGGTACTGCTGCCAAGGCTAGGGTCTCACTTCTCTTACTCCGAGTCTCCCTAGTTCTGTAAGCAACACGATTCTGCAGGAGCGCTCACCGGAACCTTCTAGAGGGAGGAGCGCGGCCGAGGGTGGAGGCGGGGCTGCTGGACCGTCGCCCCGCCCACGGCCCCGCCCTCCACGGCCCCGCCCCCCACCACAACTTCAAGAACAACAGAAGGGAACCACCAAGCGGAGCAAGCAATTAGAACGTGGGGAAAAGTAGAGAACCTACTGCAGAAAAATAACATGACAAATATAAGCCAATATGTATCAGTTATAACCACCAATGTAAGTGGCCCCAATTCACCATTCAAAAGAAGCAGACTGGAGGAGTGGATCAAGAAACAAAATCCAACAATAAAGTATATACAAGAAACACATTTAACTCAAAATTAGGCAAATTTAGAAACTCCTAACTTAGCATGAAGTCTGTAAATTTAATAATAAACATTACATTTAAACTCAGACTCCACTTAGAATGACTTACACTTTAATTCATTGTTCATTAATAAAACATTTCTTGCTTAAACAATGGACTATAGCACATTAAGAGAAATATAGGGAAAGTAAAATATTTATTTCCCTGGTATTTACTTTTTTAACAAACATTTTGATATTTGTTAAATATCAAAGATTGAACACAGATTTTCCTTTGAACAAAAACATTTTGAGATTGTAATGATACTACTTTAGTAGCACTTTAAAAGCAAGACAAATCTTTTTATTGTTCTTTCCCCTTTCCACTGGAATAAAATAAAATGAAACATAGTTGGACATTTCACTTTTAAATTGATTTGGTAGCCACAAATTTAAAAAAAAAAAACAGATACATAGATATTCAATTGTTTTTATTTGTAATATATACATGTACCTATTGGTGAAGCTGTATTAAAAAATTAACGGAAAAGGGCATTTATTTAGATACTTTTATTATCAGCCTAATAAAAAGATATTTTCCCCTCCAGTAATGTGCTTTTCAGTAGTATATCTGATGTTTCCAGGATTCCATTTGACCTATGGAATTAAAAATAAGGTAATAACAAGCCACTCTGCCTTGGAGCCAGCTGGTTATGGACTGAAACATCTACAAACTGTGAGCTGAACAGCTTTTTAACTCCCCTAAAAAAAAGAACCCAGTTTTAATTAGTGCCAACTTAATTTCTATGATATGCAAAAAATTCTACTGCTAAATACCTTTGTTCTCTACCCGTGTTGTTCCACCTTTATACATTATTACACATATAAATCCCCCACCCCTCCTCCAGACCTGAGCACCCCACTCCCACCCTGGCACTCCCATCTCCAGCCACGTACCCTCTGAGCCTCAGGTGGAGTCTTAGGGTGTCCAGGTCAGGGCAATCAGGCACATTCCCCGAGTGGCTCATCAGGAGCAGGACCTTGAGACCCGCAGGCCTCTGAGGATCCCCTGCCCACAAACGGGGTAGTGCCTCACGGGGCTGTCCTTAGATCCTGTGAGGCTGGAGGCAGGGGGAATAGGTAGAATACAGGGAGAAGACCCTCAGCCCAGAAGGTGATCCACATCCGTTAATGGTTTTGTTTTTGGTGAGGGATGTGCTGTGGTCTTTACTTTCATTACGAGAGAAGTTTAAAAAGCAAAAGACATAACTATGGCACTGCCATATATGAGCTTTTTAAAATATATTTAGTGCAGGGTCTCACTACGCAGATTGGACTCATAGTGATCCTCCTGTTTTCACCCTCCGAGCGCCGGGATTACAGGCACATGTCACCACACCCAGTCTCATTCCATGTCACAGCATGCCCCAGGGACAGGGCCAGCACGGCAGACATACCCGGGATAGAACTCCTGTTGCTGAGCCTGCCTAAGCAGGCGCTTTAGCCCACTAAGCTGTCTGGCCAGCTTGATATAAGCAAGTATATCTGGCTTGCTTATATAAGCAAGTATTCTTATTGCTTATGCCAATAAAAACAAAACACAGGGGTAAAATTGATTCAGAACCCCTCAGACAAGAAATTTTCATCCAGTAATGTGAACAATTGGAAAATCCTACTCTCCTAGCTCTCTCTCAAAGAAGTGTAATCTGATCATAACTTTCATAAGTTATAAATACATTAGCATTTTAATGGTATTTATGCTACTTTGATTGGTTTATTAGTTGTATGAATCCAAATAAACTCTTGAGTGTGTCTCAAATATCTAACAATTCTTTCCTATGCCCCTTACTGACTTGTCCTGAAAATTTTTTTTTCTGTAACTGGAGTCAGCAAAACTGCTTCAAAAAGCATAGGTTGAGTTTCTTACTTAAATTTTTAGAATTTATCAGATCCAGCCCGGTGACATTGTCTCTTGGCAAACCAGTGGCAGGAGGTCAAATGAGACATTGAGAGGGTGACTTTGGTAAGTTCAAACAAAAGACCTTTCTTTCTTCCATTCTTTCTTTCTCTCTTTCTTTCTCCTTCTTCTTTCTTTCTTTCTTTCTTTCTTTCTTTCTTTCTTTCTTTCTTTCTTTCTT
>NDGN011504039.1:1100-11661 GCA_002564285.1 Tympanoctomys barrerae
CACACACACACACACACACACACACACAAATAAAATTTAAAAAATAATAAAATAGAAACAATGCCCATCATCATGAAATCAAATAACAAATGTTGGAGGGACTGCAGAAAAAGCATTGTTGCTGGGAGTGTACAATGGTCCATAGACTGTAGAAATCATTATGGCGATTCCTCAAAAAACTGAAACTAGAAATTCTATTTGACTCAGCTATTCCCCTTCTAGGTATCTTTCCTAAAGAATTAAAGACATGATATTACAGTGATACACGCATATCCATGTGTGGAGGACCAACAGGACAGCTCTCCTTGAAAGAAGAGCATTTGTCTCCATTTTGGCTAAACCTGGTCCTATTTCTGTATATTGATATATACAGAGCTGGCTAGGATATTTCTTTATCCCCTCTACTGGCTTTAAGCAATGCAGATGGGTGTCGCTGAGGTACAATGTATAGCCTCTAAAGCAGCACTTCTGACCTGCCTGTAGCTCCCAAGTAGTATGCGTGTCTGATGCCACACTGTTGGCTGAGTTGGAGGCTTGAGAAACAATCTGTGATGTTTTGGCATGAAGACTAGCACTGACGCCTAAGCATGGGATACTCAATTTGTGACATACAGATTTTGCTCTGTTTCTGTCTCTGTCTCCCTCTTCCTCCCTCCCTCCCTTGGCATAACACAAGGTGCTGTCAGGCTTCCTACCTAGCCTAGCTGTAGCTATTGTTCTAACCGGCCTTAGGACACCCTTGGCTCCCCACAACTACACATATATATTTATCTCTTCATTCACACCTTGAGTTGTACTGGAAATGGTAGATTAGAATTACTACTTTTTTTAATTCCAGTAATTTTTTCTTTGGGATTGCAAATATAAATTCCACCAGAAAAAGATGAGGTCCAGGAAAGGCTATTCTATTCCCATGTTTATAGCAGCGCAACTCTTCTAATAGCTGAATCTTGGAAGCAGCCTATATGTTCATCAACAAATGAATAAAGAAAGAAAATATAATTATACACAGTGGACTACTACGTCATAAAGAAGGATAAATTCAATCATTTGTAGGGAAATGGATGCACATTAAGACCATAATGTTAAGTGAAATAAATCAGACATATAAGCTTAAATATTGCATGGCTTTTATTAAATGAAAAATGAAAATATAAACAAAGCAAAAAAATAATAAACATTAGGAAACAGAGAGATAGTTCTTTTGTAAAAGGGAAGGGACAATGAAATGGAGAAAAAGGAAGGGAAAGAAATTAGAGAATTGAAACATATAATACACATGTAGCAGCTTCCCAAGATGAGTGTAATCATTATGTGCTACAAACATTGAAAAAAGTTTTTTGTTTTTTGGAGACAGGGTCTCACTATGTAGTATATAGGCTGGCCTTAAATTTGCTTATGTAGCTTAGGCTGGCCTCGAATTTGTAGTGATAGTGATCCTCTTGCCTCCGCCCCGAGTGCAAGGATTATAGGCATGCACCACCACGTCCAGTGTTTAATACGGCTTTTTGAGTAAGCAACACTTCTCTGAACAGTTGAAGATAACGGACTTGACTTTTGTCATTCGTTTTCATATTTGCTGTGATCACATTGGATTGTTACCATGTCTGTAGGTATTAACACTAAGGGGAACAACAATACCTATGTCTCTGAACGTGCTTATAAGCTAAGGGAAAAGTATCATTTCTAACAGTTCATCAGCTTGTAAAGAACAGTCCATAATGCTTAAATACAGTTTTCCAAAACCCAAATTTTGGTAGTTCTTTTTAGTTTCCTAATAGGATCTTTGTAGTAAAAACTTGGAAGAGGAAGGGAAAGATATTTTCTACTTCATTTCCTGGCCTCCTGTCAGCCCCTGGAATATGGCAGTCTCCTATGCCAAATGTTTTCCCTGTGAGGAGATTTTTCTGTCATGTTTGCTTCCTTTTACCTTTCTAGCCATCCTATACTCACTTCCTCAGAGACCTTCCCCACCACTCTTTCTGCAGCAGTCTGTCAAACTAACAAAACCTCATTTGCTTCTCTCTCCATGTGGCAAACAAGGTTACAATTTTACTCTCAGCTTTTTTTTTTCTCCTTGTCAAACCTTGGGAAGTTCTTTATTATTGTTATTTTAGTACATGTTTGCATTTATCATCTCAATTCTTTTACATCCTCTTACCCTTGCCTCCTAGGAATTACATTCTTACGGTAGGAAAATGAAGAGAAAAATCGATATTCAATGTTTGTAACTTTAAACTAGACTGAAGGGAAACCTCTGAAAGGAACCCCAGACAAGACAGATGACTGGGCCTTTCTAGCTCTCAACCATTAGGTGAGAAAGTTGGTTGGGACGTTGGGTAGAGGAAAGAAAGGCTGTGAAGGGAAGAAGCTAACTGAGGTCAAGAGATGTGAAGAAGAAAAAAGGTCCATTGACAGCTGAGTATGCAGCTCAAACATGGAGCCCTCTGCTCTGATTAGGTGGGCCTGAGCTGCTACCTAATCTGTGCCATGTGCACTCCCTTAGCAATAGCCAGGACAGGTAGAAGCCTCTTTACTACACAGGCTGAGACCCTTGTTGCCTACCCTGACTCGGAGGAGCACTGGTGAGGTGAAACGGGACAAGAAACTACCATGGTCACCCTAATACATTTTAATCTCAATATGAAACTATTTGACGTAAAATTAACTTGCTTGTTTATCTAACACTATGGTACAAATTTCTAAAAATACACTTGGTTGTTCTTTTCAACATTGAAAGCAGGGCCAGGGGCCATAATATTTATTGGACAGATAAAGACTAGTTAGTTTAGATAGTCTAGATTGGACAGTTAAAAGACTATTGGACAGATACAGCAAGTGGAAGGCATGGTGACATATGCCTGTAATTCCAACTCTGTGGGAAGCTGAGGCAGGACTATCACAAATTTGAGCCTAGTCGGAGCAACTTAGTGACTTAGCAAGGCTTTGTGTCAACTTAGTGACTTAGCAGGACCCTTTTTTAAAAAAAAAAATATACAAAATAAAAGGATTGGGGATGTAGCTTAATGCGAAGGCCCTAAGTTCATTCCCCAGTACCAAGTATGAGTCATTAAGGAGAACTCTTAACAAATTCATAATTTTTTTTTGGTGAAGTCAGGGATTGAACTCAGGCCCGTGCACTTGCCAGGCAAGCACTTACTCTACTGAGCTATCTCCCTGGCCCTTAATAGATTCATAATTAATAAATCATTTATCTAAAAACATTTTTAAATTCACCTTGCTTTAAATATTTTACTTTTATAGGCTGTTATACATTTATTTTTATTTATTCTTTTTTTGAGACCATTCACACTGGCTTTGAACTTATCATGTAGCCCATGCTGGCCTTGAACTCTTCCTGCCTCAGCCTCCCAAATGCTGGAGTTTCAGGTGTCCACCACCATGCCCAACAGACTTTCGTACATTTAAAAACCATTTATTATGGGGGAATGATGGGAAAGTAGTACATACAGTGCCAAGGAAGATAATATAATAAATATCCTTCATCCTGCTTCAGTAATGATCAGTTCTTGGTTAGTACTAGAGCTTTTGTGTATCTGCTTTGTGACAGTGTCTTTCTGTGTAGTCCTGACTGGCCTTGAAAACATGATCTTGCCTCAGTCTTCCTAATGCTGGAATTACAGGTGTGCACTACTACGTTTGGCTACCAATACTGTTTATGTATACTTTCTCCTACCCCCTTTTCTGAACCAGATCCTAGACATATTATTTAATTTCATAGTATTTCAGGATATATATATATATATATATATATATATATATATATATATAGTTGAACTCAGTACCTTGCACTTGCCAGGGAGGAGCTTATACTGCTGGGCTAGCCTCTTGGCCACAAAAGACTTTAAAATGCTGTAGCTTTGGGCCAGGTATAATCTCACAAGTCTGTGATCCCAGCATGCTGGGAGGCTGAGACAGGAAGATTGCAAATTTGAGCCCAGCCTGAGCAATTCAGCAAGACCTTGACTCAAATAAATAAAATTAAAAACAAAAACACTGGGAAGCTGGGCATGGTGACACATACCTGTAATCCCAGCATTTGGGAGGCTGAGGTAGGAGGATTGCCCTAAGTTCTACACCAGCCTAGGCTGCATAGTGAGTTCCAGGATACTCTGAGCTACATAGCAAGACTTTTAAAAAACAAAACAAAACAAAAAAATTGTAGCTTCTAACATATCTATAAAGCTAACATCACCATTATCCCATTTTCCTCTTTGTCTTACGTTTATTTTTTCACAAGAGGCTTCAAGTCAAAGTCCAAATAAGGACCAAACTTTTTACTTTGGTTAATCCCTCTGTCTCACATATTGGAAGATTGTGTAGTTCTGGAGGTTTTATTGAAGTATTGCAGACAGAAAAATGTAAATAATCTATAAATGTACTGCCCAATTGACTGTAGAGTGCTATATACACCATGCCAAACAGACCGTGGCCTGCCTCACCTTATTTTTCCTTTCCATCACTGTCACCCCAAATCAGTACCCACTCTTTTGCCTTCTAGCACTGTGGAATGGTACTCTTTTTATTTTTATTTTTAGATAATTATGGTGCTGGGGATTCAACCCACGACCTTTGTAGTGTTCTTATTTTTTAAATAGTGTCTCACTAAGTTGCCCATTCTAGATTCAAGCTTAAAATCCTCAATCTTAAATGTCTTCTGTCCCAGCCTCCCAGAGTGTGAGGATTATAGGTGTGCCCAGTCACAGCGGGCACAGAGATTGGTTTTTAACTGTTTTCACCTTCATATAAATGGACAAACAGTACATATTCTTTTTTTCTTTTGTGGTACTGGGGGATCAAACTCGGCACCTCACACTTGCCAGGTGGGCACTGGTGCCACTGATCCATCTCCCTGGCCCTTCCCCTTCAGTACATATTCTTTTGTGTATGGCTTCCTTTACTATCTTTGATTTTGTTGTTCTTTTTTTTTTTCATTTTGTTTGTTTTTGGTGTTTTGTTGTTGTTGTTGTTTTTTGAGACAGGTTCTGTATGGTTTAGGCTTGCCCTAAACTCACTCTATGCAAAGGCTGGAGAGTGACCCTTTAGTACAAAGTGAGACAGAGTCAAAAGAGAAAGAGAGGAAGGAAGGAATCAGTCTTTCAGTTAGGAAATAAGTATCTGCCAATCCATCACCACTGGGTTTACACCCACTCCCCACTCATTAGGAACTTTTGATTCAGCTCTATGGTGAACCTTATTTTAATTGGGATACTGGAAAGGACTTATGACCAAGAAAAGTTACATTTTGGTTCAAGTATGTTATAACATTTGAATTTGGGGGAAAAAAAAATATATATATATATATATAATCCCATCTGGGTCAAGCAGTGACTTCAGGGTGCTACTAGTGTTTTCTCCTTTTCAGCTAAGTTCTGGGTTGTACGAGGGGGAAACATACTGCAGATCTTTCTACTGCCCACTCTGTCGTTACTCTGAGCTGTATTCAGATGTCACTTCTTCACAGAGGCCTTTTCTGACCATCTCATTTAAAAGTAGTCCCTTGCCAGGGATACAGCAGGGGATGTAGCTCAGAGGCACGGTGGCCTGCCTGGCACGTGCATGGTCCTGAGTTCCATTCCCGACCCCCACCCCCAAAAAGTCCCCTGCTTTTCTCCCTGTTCTCCTGTGTTTTTTTCACTCCATATTATTACTTGTTTAGTTTCTGCTTCCCTGCATGGCCAGAAGCTCCACAAAGATAAACACTTTCGTATTTTTTTCCCATTGCTATAGTCTCAGCACTTTTACTATTGACATCTAAATGGCACTCAATGCATACCTGTGTAGCAACAAGTAAGTGAAAGAGCCAAAGGATTTTGGAATCAGACCTGGATTCCATGCACAGTTGTACATGACCTTTGTGTGCCACATTTTCTCATCCCTGGTAAGTGGAGGATGTCATTTTGGGGGTGGTGTGAAGATTAAGGAAGGATCAACGGATAATGCCAGCCACATTATACACTCTCAAAATTGTGTTTCTTTCTGTTTATATCCTCTTTATGGAGACTTTATTACCCTTTCCTATGCCGCACATCCATTCCTGTTGGGACTCAAATCCATGGCCTTCTGAAGCAAGCCCTCTAACACTAACACCCTTCTATAGAAGGTGCAAAAACTTTTAAATGCAGGGTTTCACTGTGTAACTCAGGTTGGCCTCAAATGTGGTATTCTTTTGCCTCAGCTTCTTTAGTACTGGGATTATACATGTGTGTGCCACCTGTCTATATTGGAACTACTTTTATGTAAACATTTCTTTTGTTACAGGAATCGAATTCAGGACCTGAACTACACCCCCAGCCCTATGTATTTTTTATTTCTAATAAATAGTCTAATAGAGTTTTGAATCCCCAAGTCTTGAGTCATTTGCTGTGATTTATTTTCCCTTTCTAAATATTTTAGTTTTATTTTATAGTCATAATTTGTATTCTATTTCATAAGGAGACACCCCAAATTGTATGTTTCAGGACCTACAAAATAAGAATCTATTCTATACTGAAACTATTTATAGATTCCATTAAATAAGTATGAATGCATTCAGAGTCTTCTGCTGTATGTTATGGGTCGGTGTTGAAAGAAATGACGAGAAGACCTGATGAATATAACTTCAGAGGTCTCACTGAGATTAGTTCCTCTCCAAGTGAGCCCAGAGCCTCAGAAGCATCTCACATTTATTTAGGGCTAAAGGCAGGCTAAGGAATGTGCATAATTAGTTAAGTGAACACAGACTACTATCTCTGCTGACTTCTACCGTTTGCCTAACACTCTTTCCACACAAATGTTAGTTGATAACATCCCAGCAAGGGATCAAAGAACAGGGCGCCTGCATGAGAAGCTGTTGTCTGCAGCCTTGCATCCCAGCTTGCCAGGAATTTACAAGTGAGAGCCAGCAGCTCTCCTAGGGCTCTGTCTATTGTTCCCTGCTGTCTTGGGACATTAGGCTTTTGTCTCCTATCTATATTTCTATAGTGTTCATTAACAGTCATCAGAGCAGCTCCAAGATAATTGCCTTCTCTGCACTGGAACTAATAATTTAGGGTGGTTTTAAACATCACTGGGAGGTGGTGTACACCTGTAATACTAGCACTGTGGGAGGCTGAGGCTGAAGGATCACACATTTGAGCCCAGCTTGGGCAATTCGGCGACTTACTGAAAAGAAAAGAAAAAAAAAAAGCTA
Organism: Tympanoctomys barrerae; assembly: GCA_002564285.1. Lineage (NCBI taxonomy): Eukaryota > Metazoa > Chordata > Mammalia > Rodentia > Octodontidae > Tympanoctomys > Tympanoctomys barrerae. The sequence continues at coordinate 8,293 of NDGN011504039.1, forward strand.
GGGATATAGCTTAGTGTGCAGCCTTGAATTCAATTCCTAGTTTCCAAAATTAAAAATTTTCTTCTAAGAACCATGTATTTGCTGTTACCATCAAAATAAGTCTCTAGGTATTTCATGATGCATTCCCCCAACGTGTTACTGTACCTTCCCACTGAATTGCCACTTGAGGCAAAAAAAGAATTCTGACCCTCGTTTCCTTGTAAATTTTGGTTGGTCCCATCAGACACCTAGAAGTACTTGACGAAGGGAGCTCACTATCCCTGCGTTCTTCCCCAAATCCCCCACCTACCTTTTTTTTTTTTTTTTTTTTTTTGGCGGAACCGGGGATTGAACTCAGATTCTTGCGTTTGCCAGTCAAACGCTTATCAAGCGCTTATGAGCCATCTCCCCGGCCCCCTTCCCCTTCTAAAAATGAAAAAATTCCAATCCATAACAAACACGGGGTTATTTGTGGGTGCAAAGCACCATGAAACCATCGGGTAAAGAAATTCTTGTCCTCAGTGACCGAAGGAGAGGGACAGCAGTAGGACTAGTACGCAGTAATCCTTCTGCTCTGAATTTCACCACAAAAGCCTCTTTTTGCCGAGCCGGCCTCCTGTGCACCTGTGTCTTTAAACCGCTAGGGACCCCTCTTAGGAAATTTACGTCTGGGTCCCGGCTTCCCTTTCAGAACTCCTCCGCTTCCTGCCCAGGCCTGGGTCCCTCCGCGCTGTAGAGGGAGCCCGAGGTCGCGCGCTCGCAGCCACTGCGGGGGACTTCGTCTCAACACCCGCGGAGCCCGGGCCTGGGCCGGCACGGCTGCCTCGGGCACGGAGCGTATGCCCTCGCCATTCGCGACAGCGCCCGTGCCCACACCAGATGCCCACTGCCGCCCGCACGGGAGCGCCAAGTGCGACCCTCTGCAGAGAATCCCGGGGGCCGGGCTTTTGAAGCTAGTCGGCCAGAACCCGGCTCTCGCCCGATCTGCTGCAACCCACTCGCCGCAGTTCTCGCCGCGTCGGGCTCCGTGGAAAACCCGGAGCGGAAGCCTGTCCCTGCGGCGCGGAGCGGCTCGGCGCGCAAGGAGCATGCGCAGTGCGCGGGGCCGGCTCCCGGCGCAAGGAGGAAGCGCTCGCTGTGATCCCAGTGGCTGCGCTGGGGTATGCGGTACCGGCTCGCGTGGCTGCTGCTCCCCGCGCTGCCCCGCACCCTCCGCTCGGTCCTCGTCACCCGCCTGCTGCCCCTGGAGCGTCTCTGTGGGTAAGCGGCCAGAGCGCCCGGCCCTCCAGGCCCGCGGGTCACGGCGGTTTGGCGCCCCGTTGCAAAGTGGTGATTCAGCACTTAAAGCCGCCGCCGCCGCCCCTCACGCAGCGGGTCCCGCCAGCCTGCGGCGCGGGCGACCGCGCTGAGGCCGCCCGAGAGCCTGGAAGGGCGGCTCGGCGGCCGGAGCTGAGGCCGGGTGAGGGCGCGGGCAGTGAGGCGGCGACGCGGGGCGGGCGTCACGAGTGCAGGAACGTGGGGTCTGACCGAGTCCCCGGGAGCCGCTCGGGCCGTCGGCCTGGGGGTTGGCGACCTGCCGGACGCGCTCGCCCTCGGGTGGAGGGATCCGGTGAGCCCCGGGGAACCGCTTCTCACCTTGCTCGCGGCTTTTTCCTGAAGCTACTGAGTTTACAGGACCCGGGAAATGCCCGCGTTGGGAACTGTAAAAGTTTGCCCGTCTCAGCGGCAGCAAGGAGACAGTATGGAGGTTATCGGGGACCCGAAAGACCCCTTGCGATCCCCCGTAGCAGCTCCTTCGTGTACCCCTTTGACAACTGCGGCCGAAGGGGAACGTGTGATTTCCCCCTCGTTGCCGAGATTGTGTCAAAATCAGGATTAGGTCGCTGGTTCTTTTTGCCATCCGGTGGCGCGCTCCTTCCACTTCAGCACTGCTCTGTGATACTCGAAATTGTCAGTGGTGTCGGTAACGCCAAGTATCTTTTATTGTAAATAGAGATAGACGTGCTCGCTTTGGCATCACATATAGTAAATAGATATAGATAGGACTACTTAGGTCGTTATTTGAAGCCCTTCTGGTTTCAATCAATATGTGGGACCTGTTACACATGCAGGGTACCAGGATAGATGCTGGGTGCAAGCACATGGTCAGCCTGCCTCCCAGGAAACTGTGACTTGGTTGGAGAGGTTTGACATGCCTTGATAGTATAGCCATCTGAGAAGGATGGATGTGATAAGGCTAAGAAAATGGACAGGATGGACAGTTCGTGGTTTAGGAACACCATGAGAGACAGCGGTTTAGCTTGTCTAGGTTGGCTTTAGAGGGAATGGCTGAAGGGGTGGAATGTGGGTAGGTGTGGGTGTCATCCAGCCTAGGTGTGCAGGTAATTTGTGTTGAGAAGACAGCAGAGAGATTAGTTGAAACTTCAGAGAATTTTCCCTGAGGGAATTAGGAGGCTCTAGTCCCATACCATAAAGATAGGAAGATGCTAACCTGGGCCTTTTTTTTTTTTCTTTTTTCTTTTCTATAATTGGGAATTGAACACACCACCTCATGCTTGATAGGCAGGCACTGTGCCACTGAGCTCTCCCCCCCACCCATTAATACAGTAGAATAATAATGAATATTGGATAGGAAGTCATTAAGAGTTTCAGCTGGGATGATCTAATAAATATGTAGTTTTGAAATTCTATGACTGCATAGGATGTAAGGGAGGAGAGAGAGAGAGATGGACATCTGAGGCAGAGAAACCTTCCTGTGCAATGGACTTAGTCTCTACTGCTTGGACTGTGATGGTAGCAGTGATACTAAGAGGGGGCTCGTGCAGATGAAGAGTCTATGGAACTTCTCCCCCGTACATATTTTCCAGGACACTGTAACATCCTCTGCAGTGCACAAAAAGATCTTTGGGCAAAAAGAAAAAAGTAGGGTGCCTCCTTTCATCCTCTTGCCACTCAGAATAATTTCTTTTGTTCTAAATTCATTCGTTGCAGATTAGGTTTAGCTCTGATTGTCCCCAGCATTAACAATTTATAGTTCTAAAAGAAGCATCCATTTTAACAGTTTTATATACTTAAATGCTTTGTTTTAGATATAGATTTCTGTATGGGTCTCTCCCACTACACTTTCATTGAAGTCCAGGGAATAGGATGACCAACCAGTGGTTCAAGATAAAGTTTTTTGAGAGGGAAAGTCACAAAATTGAAACCAAGATAATCACACAGCTCTTTCCTGGAAGACCATGGACTTAACCAAAGTATGTATGGCGTGAGAGCCTGAACTATTAACCTGTTTATTATACCTCCTCTCTCAGTATTTGGGCATTTGTTAAAATTTATTTATTTATGTGTGTGTGTGTGTGTGTGTGTGTGTGGCCAGCTCAGCCCACCAGG
>NDGN011504052.1:3017-13088 GCA_002564285.1 Tympanoctomys barrerae
TACTAACCTGTTTTGAAACTTTCTCATTGCTACTTCTTTCTCAATAAAATTAATATAAAAATGTATACACATAAAACAGGAAACAAAATTCAACTTTCATTCATGATCAAAACATTTAGTAAAGTAGGAAGTAAAGAAAAATATCTTGCTTTGGTGTGTGGGGGGGACCATCTGCCTGTTTGCCTTGCCCAAGACCCCTCTCCAGCCAGACCCCAGGCCTTGAGTGAGTGTAGAAAAGTATCTTGGGCTGGCCAAATAGCTCCTGCAAGCAGGCACAGGGATTAGGGATTCCACCCCTGGCCTATAGTGTCGGCCCCACTACCGCTCCCAGGGCACGCTGAAAGGGCGATTGAGACTGGGCTTGGTGGTGTGCCTCTGTAATCCCAGCTATTGAAAGGCTGTAAACAGGAGAATCACTGAGTCTGATCTAGTGTTGAGACCCTGAACACCCTGTAGACCCTTCCCTAAAATACAAAAAAAGAAAAGAAAAAAGGAAAGTGTCTTAACCTAAGAAAAGACATGTACAAAATACACCATGGTATCTGACTTAATATTTTCCCACTGAGACTGAGACAAGACTCCTCAACCTCATTTATATATGTATTTATTTGTCCTTTTGAGACAGGGTCTTGCTATGCAACTCAGGCTGGCCTTGAAATCACCATAGCCCAAGCTGGTATCAAACTTGCAACAACCCTCCTGCCTCAGCTTCCCTAGTGCTGGAATTAAAGGTGTGCGCCATCACACCTGGCAACCTAATTTCTTGTATTTGAGAATGCATGTGTGGCTAACTAATCCAACATTTACGGACCTAAGCGCTTTAAAAAAAATCTATCTAAGAAAATATTTTAAAACACAAGCAGCAGGGCAATGCACTAAATCCACTGTGTTTCGGTATATTCTAAACATTGTCATGTGAATGAAATACACCATTTACAAAAGTGTTAGAAATATAAATCTCTACAAATAATTTTAATTAAGACATGTATGCAGGAATGAAGGAAAGCACTTGCAATCCCAACACTTTAGGAAGATGGAACAGGAAGATGGCAATTTGGAGACCAGCTTGAGCAACTCAGTGACTTAACAAGACCCTGTCTCAACAACACCCTGAGGATGTAGCTCACTGTACAGGCTCTTGGTTAGTCTGCAGGAACACACACACACACACACACACACGCACGCACGCACGCACGCACGCACGGGAGGAAGAGAAAGAAAAGGAAAGAAGGAAAAAGAAACAGAGAGACAAAAAGGAAGAAAGAAAAGCATAAAACCAGAGCATGTAAAATAAAAAAATCATCATTCAGAGAAATTTCCAAGTTTTGTAGATCGGAAGGCCTCGTAATTATTAAGACATCTATATAATCCACACTACATTAGACACAATAAAATGCCGATAGAATGTTTATCAAAGTGGTAGATTTGATGCTAAAACTTAGTTGGAAATAAAATCAATTAAAATTACCAAAAATTCCTATTAAGATAAAGTAAATAAAAATAAAAGATAATAATCATAATGGTATAAACATAGACATATCTATCAATGGAGGACAATAGCTTATCTAGAAGTAGACCCTTATGTAAACAACCAAGTGATTTTCAGCTATTGCGCGATCATAACTCCAAAAGAACATGATACTAGAAAAATAGAACAATTTGGCTTGGAAAATAGCTACGGGGAAAGTTAGGATTAGACAGAGAATGCAGATATGGGGAAGAATAAATTCACTGAAGTTAGATTTCAGCTTGCTGTGTGGCAGGTTCCTCGGCTTCCCGACCATCCATCTGATTGCTCCTAGCTGTTGCAAAGCGACCCTCACGGTGATCCTTCCATCTATTTTGTGCCTACATATACATTTCTTTTCTTAACCATCTTTGTAGCTACACTGAAATGAATATCTGCGCCTGGAACCTCAGCCTTGCCACACAGTATATTAACTGCAAATCTTGGTTCTAAAACTTAGGATCGCTCACTGGGCTCCCTTATTGTCCCACCATCAGGGAAGCTACGGCGAGCCTCAGTCCACAGCAGCATCTTCTCCTGTCTTTCCAGCCTGCAGAAAACAACTCCCATCAAGATTTTGAATTATTAGTATTTTCTAATATTAGTATACTCTATTTCTCTGATAAACAATATCTATTATTTATAGATATTATTATATAGAGAGATGAAGACATTCTCATCTTATATAGTAATTTTATATTCCATTCTCACAAACATAACTTGCTGAGCCTTTGCTTCCCCATCTGCAAGGCTGGCATTTGTCCCCTTTAATGAGGGCCATCTTTTTCTTCAAGTTTCCAAAGCACCATCCTAGAGAAGCACTATTATCACCCATCACACTATTCCTCAGCTGAGCCAGAGCATAAGCTGCTTTATTTCTATTCATTTTCCTTGATCTAACATCCTCAGTATTCAGTTTCATTATATATATATATATCTCCAACACTAAATTTTGCTAAATCCTGGAGCTCCTGTAGGATATAAACACCACTCTTTTCTTTTAAAAAGCAGATATTTTCGTAGAGCAGCTTTCTTGTAAGTTGACCATCGGTCTGCAGAGGCCAGAAAGGGCCAAGTCATGACAACAGTTGTTTGGTCTTAGTAGGCAGAAAACAACTTTGTCTCCCTCAAGGATGGACCGCTAGTTCTTCACAAACAAGGAATGAGTCCCTTATGTGTTTTCAGATAGTTAAGAATTCTAGGGTTTCCATATTTTCGGTATTGATCCACTTCTTGCCCTAGCATCTTGTTTTTCCTAGCCATGTGGAGCACAGCAGACCAAGCTCCACCGAAAATTTCACTCTCTGAAGCTCTGTTACTCTCCTCAGAGTAACAGAGTCCACAGGGAGTGGACTCTCAGCTACGAGTCCACAGGGAGTGGTTCTGTGATTTTCTGTCTTGTAGTTAGAGGAGACTGGTGTCTGCAATCACGAATAATGTGTCGCAGGCTGCCCCACACCATGCAATTCCTGGAACTGGCTGACAGCTTTCACCATTTTACCAATTTGGCATTTTTCTTTCAACCGAGATAATGATGTGATTATTCAAATATACATAAATGAATCTTGCTAAATGTATGTGAAGTCTGTCTATATAAAACCATAAATATGTTGTTGGCAGAAAAATAAGTTGCTTTAAATTAGTGTGCCAGAGAATAGGGTAAGCTTCAATGAAGCTGTATGATTAGCCAGAGTCATGCAGCAACAGCTTTGGGAGGGGACTTTGGGAGTTTCTGAGGATGCTGGCAAGACTATCCTTAGTTTCCTGCAGTTATTTTAGTTTTTAGTAATAATTCACTAAAGTTTATGTTTGTATTTTATATGTATACATTATATACATATAAATTATATGTATATTTGTAGGCATACATTTTTTGTGTACATTATACTATCTAATTAAGGACACCAAAGGAATGGATGGCATGGTATGACAAGAAGCGGAGTAATCACTTGGTTAAAGAGGTTTGGACTCTCAGGAGCACAGCTGGCGAGGTTTGCAGGTGAGTTCCGGAGTTCAGCATCGCGTCAGGAGCATCTGACACATCGCATCACTAAGCGTGGAGCTACGCGATAGCAAACAGCACACTGGAAGGATAAAAATATCCGCTTTCCCTGCCACACTCTTCAGAAACTGCCATTGCCAGAACCTAACATCAAATTAGTGGGCAGGGGAAAAATATGTCAGAATGCCAGGGAAGGAAAGACCGAGTTGGACACAATAAATTGATGACCAGAAAAGTGAATTATTCATGAGCCCTGGGAAACAATGCGAATCGTGCAGCTATTTGGTATGATTTTAAAGATTTCATCCAGATAATAAGTACGATGATGATCTTTTAAAAAAATAATTGTATTGAGAAATAAATAGCAATGAGACAGCTTCAAAGCCGATCAGTAGGATGGTTTCAATAATAAAAACATTGCACATTGTTGTCTTAGTGGTTATTCACTGTACAAGATGCAGACATGATATCCTGTTTACAAACACTATTACAACAAGCCTTCTTATTCATTGAACTAAGAGAATGTAGCTGTCTATCTATCCTAACTATTTTGAATATATAGATACAAAATGGTCATTCATTGTATCCCTTTTTGTTTAGTTTTGTCAGAGATGGGTATTCCATTGCCATTTAAATATTGTATGCACATCAATTCAGCAAAATATTCCAGTATAGTCCAGTAGTCTGTAATAGTAATGGGTCATATGCAGGACTGGCCATGTCAGAAGTTGTTGACCCGAGCCCTCTACAGCCCAGCACACCAACATGGTTTCACCCCTTATACCTCATTTTTATATATTTCTGCTGAAAGGTTAAGATCAAGATGAAGCAAGACCTGCATACCAAGAAATGTAACTTTTGTGTCTGATAAGGTCAGTCAAGTCCCCTCAGGATTTATCCTGTTACCCTGGACCGCAGGTTGCAGATCAGTGTCAGTCATGTGGATGAGTCACGGCCATTGCCTGACCAATGTGCTCTCTGTGACAGCCTGGTGATTAACTTTATGTGTCAATATAACCTTGTCATGGAGCGCTCAGACACTCGGTTGAAAATTCTTCTGAGTGTGTTTGCACATCTACTCCGTATGATCAATATTTGAATAAACATAGGAGAGAGAGAGAGAGAGAGAGAGAGAGAGAGAGAGAGAGAGAGAGACACTACCATCTCCGCTGTGAGCGGGCCTCCTCCAACCAACTGCAGACTTGTGGAGAAGTAAGAGAATAGTGAAGAGGACTTTCACCTGCCAACCTTGAGCTGGGCATCAGTCTTTTGGGGCCCTTGGAGAGGAACTGAGGCCTATGGCCTTCCCATCTCAGGGTTTGACTGCTACTTGTAGGACACCACAGGTTCCCCTTGGTCTCCAGCCCAGCAAATGCTCTTGGAGTCTGCCAGCCTCTGGCACACTAGAGGTAATTTCTAGCATAAGCCTTACTGTATATATTGATGTCTCTGTTTATGTATCTTTATTTCTCCACCTTTGGGACTGTTTCTTCAAAGAGCCCAACTGTAAATAGTGTTGCCCAAGTCATTTAAATGTTGCCTTTTGCCTTTAATCAATTACTAAGGAGCAGGTTCAAAATATGTTCTAACATAGTTATAGAACTATCTTTAGGCATGTTGGTTTGTTTTTCAAATCTTTTGAAATTCTACTATGTACATATAGTCAGGGTCATTTTTCTCTTGTAATGAACTCTTTCAACATTATGAGATATTTCCCCTTCATCTCTAGCATTAGCATTTCTTATTCTAGCTATACCTTTTGATTTTAATGTATCAAACCAGATTTTTATTTTAATATTTGTATGACTATTTTTTTCCATCCTTCTACCTTTAATCTGTCTTTATTTTTAATTTTTATGTATTTGGTACAGGGTCTCACTATGCAGATTGGATTTGTAGTGATCCTCCTGTTTTCAGCCACCCCAGGGCTGGGATTACAGGTGTGTGTCACCTGCCCTGGACTCAGTCACACGCTCAACACACCCTAGGGGCAGGGCAAGCCTGGCATCCTGCGCTTGCCTAAGCTGGTGCTTAGTGTGCCAAGCTACCTCGCGGGCCCCTGTCTTTATGTTTGATATGCACTGCTTTAATCTCTTTTTTCTATATCCAGTATATATTGATCTCAAATTAAATATCCAGTGTACTTACTTTTAATGTAAAGTATAAATATATTTGAATTTAATAGGCTATTAACTTTGTTTCACTCTGTGTACTAAATTTTATTTTGCAGACTATATTTCTTTTTTTAGGAAGCTCTTTTTACTTATTTTTTTAAAAAATTAAATAATAAATGTAAAACAGTAAACAAAAAGCATTAAAAATGTTAAAAAATTTCATTAAACAAAGTAATAGGAATTCAACAACGGTTGCTGTATAGCACGACACTGTCTTCAAATTAGTTGTTCACGTGTAAACATCATGTTGTTTTGCTAATGTGAGAACCTGAAAGCATAAGTAAAATTTAAAAGGAACAACAGATATTGTGAAAGGGAAAGAAACTGTTTAAAGGGAGGGAACAATGGGGTGGGGGAAAAGAGAAAAGAAATAAAGGAAAGGAAAAGAAATATATATGTATATACACAGGATAATTGGAATAATTATACTGCTGATTTCTGTTGGTCTAATGGGTAGAGCAGTTAAAGCTTAAAAATTTTATGTTACTCTTCATTTTTCTTTTAATTTTTAAAATACTTTCTTTTCCTTATTTTGTTCTTTTTTAAAAAAACAATTTTGTAGGTTTATATGTTTCACTTTATCGTATTTGTTCTTTTTACGATTTTTTACCATACTCATCAGTGAAATAAATTGGACACGTGTGTAAATTCCACATTGTTTCTCTGGTGTGAGATGCCAAAAGTATAAATAAAGACCAAAATGTGTCATAGGCCCTGTGAAATATGAAGAAAATGTTCAAATGGGGAGGGGCATCGAGCCAGGGGCTGGGAAAGGAAAGAAGAATATAGTCAAACTAATGAGAAAAAAGGAAAAAAAAACCCCTAAAACTAAGTTTTGGAATTGCACCATATGCCTCTCAATGGACAAATAAATTAAAACAATGGTTATGTTATATTATGGAATACTATTCTGCCACAAAGAATTTACTGTAGACATTTTTAGGTAAATGGATGTACCTCGAAACCATAAAGTTAAGTGAAATTAATCAGAAAAAGCAATTTAAATATACCATTTTTTTCTGTGTTGGAAACTCAAGGTATAAATAAGGAGCAAAATGGAGGATAGATATTAGGAGGTAGAAGACCTTCTTCAAATGAAAAAGATGGTGGAGGAAAAGAAAGTAAAGCAAGAGACAGTCAAAGAAGAACATTTCAGGAAAAGTAATGGAAGTAGAGCTTTCTAAAGGGGAAGAAGAAGAAGGCTTGGAGGAGAGGAGAGGAATGGGGCAACTGCAAATGACAAAAAATAAATTTTAAAAGGCTACTATAAAGATCTGTTGCAGGGTGTGTGTGCATGCATGCGCACGCGCATGTGTGTGTGTGTGTGTGTGTGTGTGTGTGTGTGCTGTGTAAAGAACTTTAGGACTCCATTTCATAAGTTACACAATTGTAATTGCTGGGTTATACCAGCATAGGAAGAAAGCACCAAACTCTCTTCTAGATGACGTGATTCACTCTGCATCTCCATTTAAAATGAAAAAGAGTTTTCACTACTACATACAATCAATCACCAGCACAGCATTTGGTATTATCGGCATGTTGGATTAAGGCCAATCTAATAGGTGCATTGCAGTATCCCTTGTTGTTTTAATTCATGCTTTCCTGAAGACAAATGACACACAACATGTATCACAGGCTTAAGTGGCACCCAGATGTCTATTAAGGGGAAGAGCAAAAGGTAAATGAGAAACAAAATGTGTACAACCATTTCTGTAGGTACAAACCACCAACCATGCTTCCAAATCATCCTGCCTTTTAAGGAAATATAAAGATAATCTCAAAGTCTAGAAACTAACTTTTATGTCATGGTGTCCATTAGTAGAAATCTTATACTGAAATCTTTTTAAACCTCTTCTTTTGTTTCCCTCAGTGAAGCTTCAGTCGTCAATGTTCTTTGTCAACAATAACCCCTTTTGTTTACTATTAATGCTACATAATGAAATATAATAAAACGATGTTTAAATGAAAAAACACAAACTTTCTTACTTAAAAATTAAAATCTTGTTCCCTTGGCTTGGACACTACTTGGAGTCAGGAAGGTTCTCTTGTTTAAAAGACAATGACTGAGGATCCGTTCTCTGTCTTTGTTGTTGTATCAGCTTAAGATCATTCAGTTTTGTATTTCCCAAGCAGATTTTCTGTCTCCTTTCATGAAAGGAGATCATAAAGCACATTATGACAAAACACAAACCTTGACAATACGAGATGCTTGGGTATGTTGTCTTGTGAGACTGTGTCTGGTTGACCAAGAATGCACTTGTACAGTTTTCATGTAGATACTCCTTTAGATCCATAAAAAATCATTAATTGTTAATCTTATCATGCCTAAAATCTGTACAGTGAATAAGGGAAGATTGTAACACAATGGCAGTATGAAGAATGAGAAAACAGATCAGATATTTTACTCTCTTATGAATTTTTTCTCATGAAGGTTAAAATCAAGAGCTATAGGAAGGATTGATGACATCTTTTTCAGGTATACAGCAACAATTATTTTTGGATAGAAAAGAAAGGAAAAAATGAGTTGAACTTTGAGATGAACATAAAATATTTCATGTAGACTTTCTGAAAATTTCAGACGTGATTCTATCTGTATGTTAATGTATCATGCATAAATATCAGTTGCAAGGGCATGGGAGGGAGAGCGAGAGAGGGATGAGAGAGAAGAAAGAGAGAGACAGAGACAGAGACAGAAGCAGAGACAGAGAGAGGGAGAGGAGAGAGACACAGAGAGGCACAGAGAGGCAAACAGAGACAGAGACAGAGAGACAGAAAGAGATAGAGATAAGGGAACATAAATAAAATTCCATTCTCTTGTCCAATCTCTAGGAGTACATCAAATAAAAGGAAAAAAGAAAAAAAAATCTATATCTAAATGTTGACACTGATGCCTGATTCTCCCAGTCTTCTGCTCCTGATTCTCTTTATACAGTTTTCCTCTCTAATACTCTCCTTACATTTGTTTTGCTGAACATACCAGGCAAGTCTCCCTTCTAGATAAACACTTCCTTTTCTCTGGCCTTTGTTCACTTGGTTATTGCCCTATTTTTCTCTTCTTTTACTCCCAAGCTTTATTTGGGTTGACGTGTTTTATGCCATGTTTTTATTGACTTTTACTTCACAAAAGTGGAAGGAAAAGTTCACAAATCTTGACGAGGATTCATGTTTTAAAAATCTAGACACACATGACAGCTAAAAACTTCTGCAAATGTTAAAATTATTTTGAAGATACAGACATGTAGTCTGTCAACTTCAAATAATAACTGATACATGTGATTTAACATGTAATACAGACATTGCATTTCAGCTGTAATATCTTTTATTCTAACTACTTTAATTTTACTAGAAGCAACTTATGGATTTTAAATGGTCTTCAGAATAGGCTTCTAAAAAGGTACTGTTACATTTTCATCTTATGGATGAGGTAACTGGGTAGGCTTCAGTGAACTTGTTTAAGGCCAGAAATCAGTAATCAGAGCTTCTTAAGAACACATGGTAGGTGTGGTGTTATGTAAACCTGGAGTGTATCATTGCACAGCCTCACTCTTCATGTTTGCAGTTGAAGATTAAGGGTGAGCACTACCCACCCTACATATCCTGAATAAGATATAAAGGGATAGAGGGAGCTGAGTTTGTCCCTGTGCCTTGTTGCTTTCCCTACCTTGTGCTTGTGTGAAGTGTTTCTCCCCCAAGATACCTTTGAGATACTGTCTTGCCTTGGAGTCAGCTGATAATGGACTGAAGCCTCCGCAAACTGACAGCTAAGCAAACCTTCCCCCTTTAACTTTGCATGTTCTGTATTTTCTCTCAACAACAATAAAAGTAACTTAAGAGAGTTGTACTTTTTATTTAGCTATTTTTCACAAACATTTTCCTTTAAATACACATTCTTCTGTAACTACATATATACCTTCATCAGATGCCTCATGATTATTTAAACACACCAAGCATACTCCATATTCTAGCCTTTGATCCTCCATTTCTTCAACTCAAGATGGAATTTTCCACTAATACTGTCCCTTCTTTGTCTTTCGCTTTATTCATTTCTTTCTCAAATACTACTTGTATTTTCTCATTGCTGAGACAAAAATACCCAACACATAAAGGAGAAAGTTTTATTTCTCTCACAGTCTGCAGAAGCTTCATTCCATAGTCAGCTGGCTCCAAGATGGGCATCATGGTAGAGGGGCATAACAGAGAGAAACAGTTCATGGCAGAGCAGGCAGAAGACAGCAAGAGGCAAGCAGAGAAAAGTACCAACAAGCCACAAGTCTGCCTTCTCTCTCCCTTTAGATTCCATCTTGGCCACTCAGCTTTTGGGTGTTGTCATTTAGAATTATGCTGATTCCAATCAGTGGACTACTTTGGTACCACATACCCTTAATTCC
>NDGN011504058.1:8088-18781 GCA_002564285.1 Tympanoctomys barrerae
TGTCTCTCCTGTCTCTCTGTCTCTCCTGTCTGTCTCTCTGTCTGTCTGTGTCTGTCTGTCTGTCTGTCTCTCTCTCTCTCTCTTCTGTCTCTCTGTCTCTCCTGTCTGTCTGTCTGTCTGTCTGTCTGTCTGTCTGTGTCTGTCTGTCTGTCTCTGTCTCTGTCTCTCTCTCTCTCTTCTGTCTCTCTGTCTCTCCTGTCTGTCTCTCTGTCTGTCTGTATCTGTCTGTCTGTCTGTCTGTCTGTCTCTCTCTCTCTCTCTCTCTCTCTCTAATATCTATACATCTTCCAGTTATGGAAAAATGGACAAGGGCTGGATTTGGCCTGTGGGCCCAAGGACCCCAGTTGCACAGGGAACCTTTGAAAACCTGTCAGCTAATGCCAAGCCTCTGATTCATCCCTTTTCCCTACATTGACTTTTCACTTCACTTGGTAAAAGTTTGAGTCATACTAGCTTTGTAGCAAAACAAAACCACAGAACTAGTTGTGTGTGTGTGTGTGTGTGTGTGTGTGTGAATGTAGTGTATACAACTGTGTTTATGGAGAGAATTATTTTGAGGATTTGATTCCATGATTATAGAGACTGCAGGGTAGCTAGTTAGACTGGAGATCCAGGGAAGAACTGATGGTGCAGTGGAAGTTGAAGCCTGGGCACTGCTGAAATCTTGGCAAAGAGTTCCCAGGAGCAAGAACAAATACACAGTTCCTGATATCCCTCTTCAGGGGGTGTCCCTGAAAAATCAAAGCTGTTCAGGAAGCTGGTAGGTGTTGGCCTGAGAAATATGGGCAGCGCATCTGCATATCTTTTAGTGACCTTCCAGAATGACAGCCTAGCCACCAACGCTTCTCTGTTTGCAAACGATAAAGATCTTATTTCTGACGACGGTAGGATTGATGCGACAGTCACAGTGCCATTAGACGGGGAAGATACTCTGTTCTCATTACTGTCTCCTGGCAACATAGCACCCAGATGCTGCTCTGAATATTAACTATTCTCATTCTTGTAACCTTTAGTGCCTTCCACCCATGCGGGCCACTTGCAGCCAGGAACTGCTGCTATCTGTGTCTACAGGCTCCATCTCCACAAATCTTTTCTTCCCTTGCCTGCTGGACAAAAGACTTATTAATGAGATTTTTATCTAAGGATAGGGTTTCTACTTCTCTATGGAGATGCTCACTTTCCAAGTGGTACCCCATTTTCAAAGAAAGATAACAGCACTCCCTTTCAGCTGGGACTCGTCTGTGATCAATTTTGTTGACTTTATCTGCTGGTTGGAATATGAGATTTATCTAACATTTTCGCTTCTTCATGTGTGGGGTTGAAAAATAAACATAGAACTGGTTAAAAGGGGAAATCAAATATTACCAGAAGTCTCAGTGGGTTTTGTGCTTTTTATCAGCATCCAACAACCCTAGAGACAGCACTGCATGTTATAACAGCTCCCAGCAGATCCTGTCTGGAGTCTTGTGCTTTGTCCTCTTGTACTAACACACCCTCTTGGACAGGCAAAGCCTATCAGAGTGCTTTAAGCTGGGATTACTGGTTCCTTTGGCTCTGCATTTTGCTTCTGTAGGTTGCAGAGATTGGCCAGAGGTTGCTCTTGAGGGCATCTCAAGGCACGACAGAGCAAAGTGTCTCTCCTTCTTTCTCTCTTTCCACCCCTTCCTTCCCTAGAATTTAGTGAAAGGCCTGTCGAGCCAGATCTATCCATAAATCCTGGCTGTGTTGTTCCCAAGGTGTGGGATTCCAGGCACATTGCCCAGCCTGTGAACCTCAGTTTTACATCTGTAAAATGCAGAGCGAGGCACCTACTGCACTCAGGCTATCAGCGCAGTAAACATTGCAACATGCTGAGTGCCTGGGGCAGTATCTGGTGCATAGTGACATCTCTGTCCACATGGCCCAGCTGGGCAGGCAGCCTTAATCAATGCCCTCCATGCAACATGCCTTTTGGCCAATGGGACATCATCAAGTATGATGGAGTGGAGGCTTGGGAAGGGCTTGTGATTTGGGGAATTTTCTCTGGGATGAACCTACCACAAAATAAAGAAGGTCTATCAGCCTCTTGGGGGATGAGGGTCACAGGAGAGAGGCCCAGAGAAGCCCGAGATGGAGAATATCTGTACAAGCAACCCATGTGAGATCAGCTCAAGGTAAAAGTAAAATACAGTGGGCAACTACAAAATAATTTTGATTTGTAGCCACTATGCTTTGGAGTTATTTGTTATGCAGCAAAGCCTAGCTGATGTACCGAGGCTGTCTTAGACTACACAGTAATCCTGCAAAGAGGCTGATGCTATTGTCTGCCTTAGGGATGATGGTGTGTGTTTTCAGGGTTATCAAGCGAATGTCTTTTTGTCCAGATTCTGAAGATAGTTGCTAAGGAAGCTATACATGATGGCACCTGCCTGTAACTCTGATATTCTTGGAGGCTAAAGCAAAAAGCTTACAAGTTGGAGCCTAGCCTGTGCAGTTGCAACTTAGTGAGACCCTGTCTCAAAATAAAAACTAAAACCAGGCTATGGATGTCACTCAACAGGAAGGCTCTGGCTTCAATCAACAGTACAAAATGGGAAAAGATGCAAGTGAGAAGGGCAAGGTGTAAAACACATTCAGATTTCATTTGAATGAAATCTTTCATTCCAATAGGATATTGTGGCTCTCTCAGCATCCACTAGCTTTTCTAAGGTAACGTAGAGTTAAGAAGGCCGATGGAGTTGATGGATGAACTCACAAATAATCCAGCTTTCTGCTCTGCAGTAGGGAACAGACTGACAGCAGTTTCTGCTCTGCTGTTTCTGGTCCCTTTGAAGACCATGCGGGTGCACCAGTGTCACTTTGATGCATTCCTGAAGACTCAGGGGCAGGGGTGCAGCTTTCTGATGTCCTTTTACCCTTCAGGGCTGACTCTGGTACTTAGTGAAATAAATTACTGCACACCCTAAAGGACCCCAAATTTCAATCAGTGGAAAAACTCCTTTAATTTAAACTGTGGATTCTGAAAGTTTAGCAAAGTCAGATATCCTTGAAAGAAAAGCACATCCATACAGTTCATTCCTCATTGTGACCAGTGGCAGATTTATACTGGTGAGTGTCCAGAATTGATTGCTTTAGAGTAACACTGTCCACTAAAAATATAATATCAAGCCAGGTGGTGGTACACATGTGTAATCTCAACATTCTGGGAGGTTGAGGCAGGAGGTTCATAAGTTTGAGCCCAGGCTGGGCAACTTAATGGCATAGTGAAATTCTGTCTCAAAATTTAAAAAATTAAAAAGGGATAAGGATATACCATACTGTGAAGATGCTGTATTTAGTCCCCAATACTGATAAAGACAAACAGAAGGAAAAAAGACAAACAAGAGAAAGAAGGAAGAAAAGAAAAGAAATACAATGTCAGCCTGTATGGTGGCACGTGTCTGAAATCCCAGCTACTCAGGAGGCTGAGGCAGGAAGATCAAGTTTGAGGATAACCTGGACAATTAGGCTGTGTGACACAGGTTGTGAATGTAAAATGAAAAGGCTTTGAGGTGTCGTTCAGTAGTGAATGCTATGGTGTGAGGCCCTGGGTTCCATCCATCGTACTGCAGGAAAAAGAAAAAGAAACATAGATACATAGTTTTAACATTTAGTAGTTGAATTAAAAACCATCAAAAAAGAAACTCAGGTGGGATTAAAAGCTCATTTTAGCTTGATTCTAAGCTCCTTCAATTCCGCCAGGTAGTCAAACTCAACACATCTCTGGATTTCAGTGGCTGCCCAGGGCCAGTAGCTGTGGTGCACGATGGCACAGTCGAGAGACCCGGCTTGCAGCTGCAGAGAGGACCCAAGAACATAAGCTGCAGCCTGCATATGGAAGAAGCTCATTTGTGATGCTCTGTGTCCCTGCAGGGCCACCCACTTGTCAGCAGCTTTAAGCTTTAATACTTTACGCTATCCAGTGGCATAAATGCTACAAATGTATTAAACCTCACATTTCAAAGTTCAACAGTTTAAATTTGATTTATGCTTATTTACTTTCACCTGTTTTAAGTAATACATTTTAAATTTAATTGAATTTCTTTTCGCAGTCCTGGGGATGGAACCTGGGGCCTTGCACAAGCTAGGCAAGCATTCTGCTGCTGAGCTACACCCCAGCCCTAATTGAATCTTTTTAGTGACTGCACAGCAGCAGTTTCTGGGTGACATTCTCTCCAGTGGGTCAGCAGCAAGAACTCTTTCCTTGCCACCATCTGCTGGGGTCCCATCAAAGCTGTCATGTAGGCATAGAGGCCATTTTTTTAGATGCTCCCCGAACAGCAGGTGATAAAGTTTCACAACACTCCAAAATTGACCAAAGTGGCTCAGAGCAATGGACAGCAGCTGTGCTGAATTCAGTGTGAATTATTACTACTCTGAAATTTTCATAATTGACCTTTCAAGTGTTATTTGTTATAATTTTACAGCATTTACACATCTAAAGCAATTAAAGCCAACCCCCCCGTTGGACATCTGGGTGACATGTGTTTGTGTCAGCCGCTGTGGATGTGGTAAGAACTGCCTTGTCCCCATCAGCCCCTGCCTGTGTCTGCGGAATTATCCCCAGGGCTCTGTGACAGGGTTACTATGCCAGTTTGGAAGACCAAGAGATCTGTGGTGCTGGACAGGCCTTACATGACCTGCAAAATTGCTCTTCTCTCTTTGTATCCATCCCCTCTGACAGCTGGCTCCTGTCTTTCTGCTCTGTTTCCCACATTTCCAGAAGCATCATGGGAGGACTCTGCAACCACACACAGGGATCCTGGACTTCACAGTACTGGCCAAAGCTGCCTTGTCTTCAGGAAGCCCAGGAGTAGAATTGGTAATCTAAAAAGCTTGCTAGCAATGCTGAGAGAACATGGTTTCAAAATCAGTAGATGCCTCAATTTTGAAGGCTCTGACTAAAATAAAGAGTAGTCCTTTTGTCTAACTTCACATTTCTGAAGAAATATGTCTCCTGCCTCTGAGGAAGAACAGCCCTTTCCTAGAGTATATGGCTTAGTGAGCGGAATGTGCTTAGATATCAATCCAATTCAACTTTCTGATTGGGGATCTTTGTACACAACTTGTACAACTGTGCATGGTGGTCCTGGCCTCTGTCTGTTCACCAGACCTCTCAAGACACTGAGTTAGGCAGCATGCAGGCTCATGGACCAGTTTGGACAGATTGGTATGGCTCACTGGCTGAGCTATGCTCCCTTGCTTGCTTTTAAAAACCAAACAGAGGGGCTGGGGACACAGCTCAGTGGAATAAGTGCTTGCCTGGCAAACACAAGGTTCTGAGTTCCATCCCTGGTACCACCAAAAAATAAAAATAAATCAAACAGAATACTCGACTTTTAAAGAAAGGAAAAGACTCCAAATGTCCTCAGTTTTATTTGGAAACAATGGAACCCAGCTTCTGACTTCTGCCACCCCACTGAAACACATTGTGTTTTATTAATATGTTTTGCCCTTTCCCCAGAGAAATTGTATATATCACATGCCACAAGAATAGATTACATTTACTCCCAATAATTTAAAACTGCAGCTTGAGCCAAAGCACTTGGAAAGGAAGAAATGATTTCTTACCATGGCCTAAAAGAATTGCGCTGTTCCCAAGTGGGGCTGGAGCCCTTTGGACCAGAAGAGTACACACATTTACCCAATCCATGGAGAAATATCACTGAAATGATGTCTAGTTCATTTTCTCCGGTTTTGATTAGAGATTAAACAATTCCCCAAGAATGCTAAAAACAAGAGAAAATATACATCCCCATGTGTTCGAGCAGATGGCATATGGAAACTCAATGAACTGATGACAGAAATACAGACCTACAGTATTGACACTTATTGGTGTAAAGAGACTTCTGAAAATCTAATTGGCCTCAGTGATGAAGAGACAATCATTTGGCTTCATTATTCTAACTGAAAATGGAAAGAGAGCTTGCTCCCTCGTTTCAGAAAGAATTTTTAAGCTACCCAGGCGCTTCCTGTAATTGCACCATTACTTGTAGTGGAAATGACAGGTCAGGAAATGTTCGTTTTCTTATGTTGTTTCTGGGATACCAAACACAATCTTTTTTCTGTCGGATAAACACCCAGATGCACACCTTTCAGTCCATCATGACTTAGTATAAGAGTTCCTTGTGCCCTAATTCTCTCCTTCTCAGCTTGTGATCATAATCTAGGCTCATCCAGAGAAATGAGTAGAAACAGGCTACTTTTTCATCTAACCTTGCTTTGATTTCAGCTGCTGTGCATAACAGACTTCACTGGTGCCCGCATCTGTCCTTGGCACTAACTGCCCTTTCCTGGATGAAGGTATCCTTCTTATAAAGTCATCATTCTCTCCAAGGACAATGGTCTTCTCTCACCTTGTGCCTGTACCATGCCAGAAACACCAGAACCACCACCATGAGGAGACCACCTATACGTAGCTGGTGATAGGTGACAACTGGAGGATAAACACCCCAGGATCCTTGCTCCTTGGGTGGAATGACTTTGAGGCATTTCTCCAACAAGCCCACAAAGGAGGGCTGCTGAACAAGCATGGCTCATCCAATTTTTTAAAATTAAGTACTTCCTAAATATTCCAAGAATATTCTTGTCCTAAAATTTCATATGTTGTTCATTGAAAATTCAAATTTAACACAGCATTTTGTCTTTTCATGTGCTAAGTTTAGCAACTTTCCCACAGGGAGATGGATCCCCAGTTGCCCAGTACCTGCTGGTATGTCTAACATCTTTCCCTGTCTCATTTCATCTGCTCCCTGTTCCCTGCTTCCTGGAATTCAAATTTTCTTTAGGTCAGATTTTCTAGAAGTCAATCTTGATATGGAGATTTTTACTGGAGTGATTAATGGAATCAGTAGTCTTAGGAGAAAGCTAGATGAATATGAGAGAAGTGGAATAGGTGAGGAAAAACAACTGAGCAAGGGTATGGTGTTGGTTTCAGGCTGATTCCTTGTTTTAGGCTGAACAAGAAAACTTGTTCATTGAAACATTTTGACTTGCATTAATGCTTTATATTCCTGCATGAATATTAAAAATTCACTTACAAATGAATGCAAAAGACTGTCATGGGTATATGGAACATGTCTGATATCAGAATTCATACCTTCTATTAAGAGACCTTCCCCATCCAAGCATATTATTCAGTCATTGACTATGGTTGACTCAGATGAGGGTGAGGTTGAAGAGTCAGAGATGGTACTAACAACATCTACCATACCTCCCAATCTACTGGCCTTCCTATTCTCGCTTGGGGCTTGTTTCAGGGAAAGCTGATCCTGAAATACTAAACCAGTGATAACATCCTCAAGGCTCCTAATTCCTGTAGGGAATCAATCACCCTTCAAGTCTGCTTAGCAGTACCGGCAATGGTGGGCACATGAACTAAATTCGCTGAAGGACTGAATTTTATGAAATCCTTGAGAGGTGAGACTGCAATTTGCTTGCAATACTTTGCAAGTAAAAATATAGCCACAAAATGCTTGCTGAATTGAATTGTACACAGAAGCAAAACTGACATACTTAACACTATAAGCATTAATGAAATCCGTAAGTTTGATGAATACATAAAGTATAATAAACACAGCAGTGTAACTAGGTTCAGTTACTTATTTTTAAAATTCAGTGAGCAAGGAGCTGGGGGAATGGCTCAGTAGAATAAGTGCCTACCTGGCAAGCATAAGGGTCTGGGTTCAATCCCCAGTTCTGCAAAAAATAAAAAGTAAAATTCAGTGAGCAAAACTGATTGCAACTGTGTCTCTGAATTACCATGAGACTGGTCTTTGTTGGACATTTGTGAGTGAAAATAAGGCACAGGGACTCAGAGCACTCTAATGATTTTCACAAAAGCACAGACAACAGCAGCTAAGAAACTGGAGGATCAGAGTCTGGAAACATCTGCCTTCCCCAAATTTTTCCCTGGTAGTCTCTCCTTTCCTTAGGCATGGGACTGGCACTGCTGGAACCACAAGCCTTGCTTGCCAAAGTTGCCATCACTTAGAGAGAAAGATGCTGCCTTCCCCAAAGAAGCCACCAAACCCACATGACACTGCCTGTGGACACTGAATCGTCAGGGCATAGGCATCAGAAGAGTAGGGACAACAGACGGCACATTGCTGCCCAATTATGAAAGCAGTCAGTTGGAGCAGGGAGCCACACAACCCAGTTGCAGAGGGTGTGGGACACAGGACAAATCATTCCAGATGGACTCAGTATACACTAGGTCAAACTGGACACAAGAAATGATCAACGCTCCAGGGACAAGAACCACAGAAAAAGCAAATCTGTCATGGGGTATTACAGGATTAGAGGCAAGATTACAGAAAAGGACTTCATTTCTGTTTGCTATATCTTTTTTTTCCCCAAAAATGTTAGACTTTTGTTTATAATTGTTTATAAAGTTGAAGTACTGAAACTTGTTCATGGAAACATTTTGACTTGCATTAATGCTTTATACCCCTGAATGAATATTAAAAATTCACTCACAAATGAATGGAAAAGACTGTCATCACCCAATTTCTGTCCTTATTTTTCACTCGCAATCATGTACTTAGGTACCTTTTGATCCTATGGGTGGAAAGAAATTTAACATTTAGAACTATCAATAACAGGAAGAAGAGAAAAAAAACAATTTTGAGAATGAAATGTTTCCCTTCCCCCATAGTGGACTCTTAAGCATGTGCTCCACGTATGCAGCATGCTAGTTGGATATCTTTTGGCATGATTGTTACATGTTTGACATGGATGGCACACAGGTTGGTATCTTCAAACAGACCAACCAGATAGGCCTCACTTACCTCCTACAAAGCACCGATCGCTGTGCTTGGGAAGTACAGATCTGTTTTGAAGTCCAGTGCAATTCCTGGAACCAGACACTGGAATGGAAGTTTGTGAATCAAACCAGAAGTTCAGTTGACTTCTGCTACGGTCTAATTTCATGGAGGGCCACAGTCTCAGGTCTTAACAATGAGGTTTCTTCACCCCTCCAGTAGAGGGCGCACTCTTATGAGCAGATTTTGTAGCCAGTTGTTTGCTGGACACTTTAGCACCTGTGGGGTGCAACCTGCTAGGTACAGGGACCTGCTTATCTCCCCCTCCTTGGGCTGGAGCTTGGTGAGGGAGAGGCAGCCCTGGCATTAGAGCATGACGGCAGCTCTGCAGCTCGGTGGTGGCTGCAAACACAGCTCAGAACTTCCTTTTTGAAGGAAAAGGTTTCAAGTATTTGATGGAGTGAGTGGTCACAGGGGGAGTTGTGCAAACATTCAGGAGGACTCTGAGCAGTCAGAGGCAGTGGAGATGCTGTGAATTCAGGGCATGGATGTGGTGGCGCAAATCTACCAGCAGATTCCTGGAGCTTCAGGCTTGCATTAACACACATGTTAATGAGTTTACTTCTTTCTTCCTACAATTTTCTTCAGGCTGTGTATACTCCCCTGTGATTTCTGCTGGCACATAGGCTTTAGGCCTTCTGTGGTCTTAGTATTATCTAAAATAAGTATTCTTCTAGTGTTCTTTACTCATCTCCTCAACCTCCGTTTTTTAGCATGACAACAAGGGACATGGAATCAGGCAGTTTCTTTTGGACTCACTGAATATGATGTTGGTCTTTGAGGGTCATAAGATAGAATTCCTGAGAGCACTTCAGCATCACGGGGCCAAGGCAGTTTTTTTCTAGAAGAAGTTGGCATCTCAGGATACATGTTCTTCTTCTCATCTTCCCTTCTTCCTTCAGTCCCCAAACTCAAATTCCAAGCAGACACTTAGTATAAATGTGTGTCTTTCCCAGTCTGGTTCTGAGTTTTCTCTTCCTTCTGATCTGAGCATCAACAATGTCAAATTTCCATGCCAGACAGTGATAAAATGAGCCCTCACCGTGATCAGAGGATCTTGGGCCTCCAGCTGGAGCACAAGTCTCATCGAGTTCTCAGCCCAATCGCCTGCCAAGTCTGCTTAGTATCAGCAGCAATGGCGGGCTCATGGCTTCGTGCCTTTAATTTCCTCTGCTGCCCACCTCCGGGCAGCAAGGCCAGGCAGCAGCGAAAGGGCCAAATAATAGTAGACAGGCAGGGACAGCACGAAGGCAGAAGCCAGCATGCAAAATAGTGAACCTTTGAACAGCAAGGCCTGTCTGAGCCACAGGCTTCCTGAGCAGACCTGAAGCAGATGAAGGGACCCACTGGTCAAAGCAGGCAAGCGCAGCTGCTGGAGACACCACAGGACTCACTGGCCTTGGCAGGAATCTAAAGGGTCCAATTTCACTTGAATAAATTCCTCTTGAACACTGTCTCCACTGTCTCTCCCCAAATCTGTTTTTTTTTTTTTTTTTTTTTTTAGTGTTCAGCATTCATCCCTTTTTGGTTTTCCTGCTGCTCAAAGCAAGTAGGAACCGGAGGGACCCAGCTTCTCAGTATAAAATAAACACAGTTCTTTTGGGTCCAGCTGAGTCAGAAGAAAATGAGGCCAGAGAGTGAATAAGAGAAAAATCTAAAGCAACTCCGACTGGTCTGCAGCCCTCTCCTCTCCAGGCCTTGCATGAGCAGTGTACATTGTACTGCATTCCTTACCTGCTAAGAATCTCTTTATATTTTTACTTATAATGCACTTCATTGTGACTTTGTTTTAAAAAGCTTTTCTACCCAATATCACTATCTCCGTCTTTCATTATCCCTGATCTTATTATTAA
>NDGN011504152.1:319-11951 GCA_002564285.1 Tympanoctomys barrerae
ACACAGCTGAAATCAATGAATCAATGGCTTCTGAAATAAACAACTACAGAAAGGTATAGAGGACCTCAGATTGGAAATGAAAAAAGAAATCCCTGAATTAAACTCTAGATATGTTTTCTCATACTCTGTCCCCAGAGTATGGGTTATACTTTCTTTTTGGTTTCCTTTTTCGTTTTAAAACCGTGTTTTGGTGCTGAGGACCGAGCCAAGACTCGGGTGCTGCTAGCCAAGCACTTTGCTACTGAGCTGAATTCCCGACTCCTGAATTGTACTTCCCTGCCTTCTCTTTGGACTCAGGCATTCCCCAGCGCTTTCTGCACAGCACTGTTTACACAACTTTTCATTCACCGTCTATTATAACATGTGTCTCCTGTATATTGCCGGCCTGTACTCCTCACTTCCCAAAAGAGAACGAAAACTCTGGGCTGGTGGGTAAGGCTGTTTTCAGCCTCCCCAGTGCTGGGATTACAGGTGAGTGCCGCCGTGCCCCATCTTGGTGGCCAGCTCAGCATGCCCTGGGGCAGGGCTGAGGCAGCATGTGGTGCTGGGTATTGAGCCCTGACCCTGTGCTTGCCTAAGCAGACACTTAGTCTGCTGAGCTATTTTGCCAGCCCAACATTTTTATTTAAAAGCCCCGGTTAATACTTTTTATTAAAAACACTGATCAAGAACTGCTCTTGATAATTTCTTTTTCTAAAGTCCTGAGATCTACTGGTCTTGCATGTGTAGACTCGTGCAGGTGAGAAAGTAAGCTGCTGCTCCTGATGAGGGTGGCTTTTGATTCAACTGTTCTGGCTTCTCTAACTCAAGTTCTGTGTTTTCATGAGTAAGTGTATGTGTACAGATGTTATAGAAGTATTTCACTTTAATGTTTAGACATCTGAGCTTTTCTCTCCTTCAGGTCTTTTCTTAAATGTGTCTTTGCTCTAGCGCCAGCCTTCTTTGATCTCCTGTACTCCTCACTCCTACTGCATAAACACTCTCACACCTCTTAGCTCTCTTCCCTCCTTATAGTTTTTGATCCACATATTTGCTTATTTATTATTTATCTCAACTTTATCTCTAGAATGTAAGCTCTGTGAAGACAAGGAACTTTGTCTTTTTCATTCATAATTTTGTCCCAGCACCTAGACCAGCTTGTAGGGCCTGAGACCCAGAGAATATTTTCAAATGAATAAACAGATTTCCTTCTTTCATTTCTTGTTACACTTGTCTTCTTAGCGATTATCCACTTACAGTTTCAGAAGGCTTTAGGATCTTTTCTTGTGCTCATTCAGTGAAACTTGATAGCCCAGGAAGGCAGGCTTTGCTCAGGGCGTGGGTAGGGGCTGCCGCTGTGGGGCTTGCAGGGCAGAGTGCACCGAGCTCTGATGTACTGTGAGCAGCTCTGTCCCCAGCACTGGGGACGACAGTTAAAACAGAAAGAGAACCTCATTGTCACGTTGATTGAAACTAGCCTATTTGGGAAATGTGTACTGTCTTTCTCCCCTAAATTTTCAGAAGATTAAATAAAAACTTAGTTTTGGTTGGGCACTGTGACACTTTAATACGAATGACTCCATGGTGGTGTTTGGTTAGTAAGATATACCTGTGATGGACAGAACTTCTTAGGAGTGGCACTTAGTATTCCACACCCTAATCCCTGGAACCTGTGGCTATGAAGAGATGTTATTCTTGTGACTGTTATTTGGATTAACCCAGTCTCATCATAAATACTTAAATACACAAGACATCCTGTTCCTTGCTTATAGATTCTTTGCTGGACTAAACTTTAGGCAGGCTCCTAAACCCTTTTAGATTTCTCTGTGCAGTTCCTTGTAAATTTCAGTTCTAGGCAAAACTCGGTTAGACCAGTTTTGCGAGAGGCCCACCCCAGCACCTGGCCACGCACAGCATCTGGTCCTGTTCTCTATTCACTGCCATTCTCCAGGTGATGTCTCGTCTCGTGGGCCGTCTTCAGTGAGGCTCCTCAACATGGGGTTGGCTGCGCTTCCTTTTACTGTGTCTTCTGGACTCTGGCAGCTCAGCCAGTCCTGGGGAGGGGCTGCCACAGCATGCAGTGCCTGCGGTGGAACTGTGATCCCTGCGCTTGCCCGCGCTTGCCCAAGCAGGCGCTGTAATCCGCAGAGCTATCTTGCCTGCCCCCCCCTTTTTAAAAATCTTTTCCTTTTAATGTGTTTTGAGACAGGGTCTTGCTATGCAGTTCAAGCTGGTCTTGAGCTCTTGGTGATCCTCCTGCCTCAGCCTCTCAAAGATTTACGGGCATGTGCCACCATGTCCAGATTTTCATTAGTTTAAATACTTAAAGCCTTACCCCAAAACTGTTATTTTTATGAAGCCAATATACAGGTTAAATCTCACTATTACTTATTTGTGCTTCCTAAACAGGCATCCTAATTTGTATTATTTTTAGCATTGATTTGTAAGCTTTGTCACATTATATAATTGCAGAAGAATGAAAGCTGTGGAAGAAGCAGTAACGGCCACTATTAGTTACCACTCAACTTTCTAGAACACTTAGTGGATATCTTTTTGGTCCCCCATAGTAGGTTTTGTTTTGTTACCCGCAGACTGATGGCAGCCTGATTGTTACCCGCTGTTGTTATGGGACAGGGTGTTTGGTACTATTTTACAGATTAGGAAACAGATATCAGGGCATTAAATAACCTTGCCGCCTTCGGTTCATTTCCCACGAGTTGTAGGGGAGGCTTCAGTCATAGCCTACTACATGTGTGTGACTTTGGAATAGATACTTTTTAAAAAGTATAATTTAAATTTCCTAGCTATTCTCATGATATTCTTAATTTTAACAGCTGATACTTGAAAGTTCTGTATTGTTTAAATGTCTTTTGGGGGGTGTGCTGGGCTTTGTTTTTGTTGCAGAAATCATTCCAGACTGGAACAAATGTACGTCTAGATGAGCGCATTTTTGCTATGTGTCAAGTGAAAAATCAGCCCCTGGTGTATCTCATGCTCACAACACATCCCAATTTGTATAGAGTCGACAATCTGTCAGATGAGGTAAGATTGGCTCCTTTTTAAAAAAATACTTTTGTTTTATGTTTTAAATTTTAATAAACAGTGATTCTTTTTTTTAGTGGCTTTTTCCTTGAAAGCTTTTAAGCTTAACTGTATTCAGTCCAGTGTAAAATTAGGAAAGGTTTGCTCGTTTAAAAAAGGCATATGTGTAATTAGGGCCGGTGAGATAGCTCAGCATTAAGCTGCTTAGGCAAGCAGGGAGTGGGGTTCAATCCCTAGCATCACAGGCTGCACTGACCCTGCCCCCAGGTGTGCTGAGCTGGCCACTGAGTCCATGCGTGGCAGCGCACTCCTGTAATGTCAGTGCTAGAGCGACTGAGGCAGGAGGATCATTGTGATCTCCAGCCTGAACTGCAGTCAGACCCTATGTATGTATCACACATACAGAAAATTTAAAAAAAAGGAGAAAATAAATGTCTAAAATCAGAAGTGAATTTGGCTTCTTTAAGATTCAGTGACTTTGTTCAGATCAATGGTAAGTATTTCCTTGTCTCTTTAACATTTAGTTGTAAATAACTAACTGATTGTCTAAATAAGTGAGACAGGGACTGGGGAGATAGCTCAGTAGAATAGGCGCCTGCTTAGCAAGCGCGAGGTCCTGAGTTCAATTCCTGGTACTGAATGAATGAATGAATGAATGAATGAATGAATGAATGAATAAAGTGACCTAAACTCTTGGAGGTGACATTCATCGATTTTTGTTCTTGCTGTCAAATGGTGACTCTGCTTGAATCTTGTATTTGCCTTCTCAGGGAGCACTCAGCATCAATGACAGAGCCATACCTCAGCCTCCTCTCCTCCAGCTCTCAGTGGAGAACTTGAGCAGGGATGGTGCTTTCCTCGTGGATGCAGGCTCTGTGAGTAGCGGGTGTTCTGGCCTACTCAGGGCTGGGACTGCTGTCCTCCTTAGCACTGGCCTTCATTTCACTTAGCCTCTGTCTGCTTGAAGAGGTGACAGACTCGTACCCTGCGTGAGTCAGCCGTTTGCTCCCTTGCTGCCCGGCTTGTTGTGCCCTGTGTACATCTCACCAGCACACACGCTCCGTGTTAGTAGTTCAGTCACAGGCTGGACATTCACCAAATACACTCATTCTCTAGATTTTTTTTTAACATACTCAGTGGCAGCTGGCGTGGTTGCACCTACCAGTAACCCCAGCATTTGGGAGGCTGAAGCAGGAGGATTGCTCTGAGATTAAGGCCAGCCTGAACTGGATAGTGAAATCTTGTCTCTAAAAAACAAACAGACATGGCCAAGGTGAGTCAGCAGACTCTTGGCTGCCTCTCAAATAATTTTATTTTTATTTGCAGGTACTGATGCTTTGGGTTGGAAAAAACTGTGCACAAAATTTTCTCAGCCAAGTTCTAGGAGTTCAAAACTATGCATCAATTCCACAAATCAGGGTAAGACTCTTTTGCTGATTATAAAAGACTTAAGAGACATTCCAAAAGTGGCAGAACCATGAATGTGCCAATTTGAAATTAATACTACAGAATTTTCTAAAAGAAAAAACATTCCCATGGGTTACATTTCTTTTCTCACTAAACATCCTCATTTTGTTTTTAATTTATTAAGTGTGAGAGTGTTCAAGCTTGGGTCACGCTGTGCTGGCCAGGCAGGTCTCTAGCTCCTGGGCTCTCGCAGTCACCCTGTTGCAGCCTCTCAGGGCCCCGAGACTCTAGGCAGGCCCTCCTTGCCGGTTCCCAGTGCTTTCTGTGGTAGCGATGCTGTCTATGTTAGTGTGCATGGCTGGCTTGTCTGTCTGTATATAGTTTGAGGGGTGTATGCTGGAGTCTGAGCCAGGAGAATCATGAGTCTGAAGTCAGCCTGGGCTACACTTAGACTTTCTGAAAATTTAAAAAACATAATAAAGAAGGAGGGAGGGAAAGAGAGAGAGACAGAGAAAGAGGAAGGAGGACTAGAGGTGTAGATCAGTGGTAGAGTATAGCCCTTAGTTCAGATTTCCAGCAATAAAAGGGGGTGGGGATGTAGCTCAGTAGTAGTGCACGTGGGGTTCAATGTGAGGTACCACACATACACACAAAGAAGACAATACTCTGTGTGGAGAAAACAGTGAATTTAATTAATACCCCCCACAAAAAGTTTACTACAGATGGCATTAGTGTTGTGACTCTGTGTGTGTGTGTGTGTGTGTGTGTGTGTATCACAAGGGATTGCTTGTTCTTCCACAGAGTCCTTAAACTATTGCTTTAGAGTAAGACCTAAACTAATTGTCACACTAGTTTACCTAGCAAATGACAGCCATTGTCTGTTCATGTTGACTATTGAAGAAAGAAATGATGGTCCTTTGTCCCTGCTATGTGACCTTTGAAAAGTCACTAATAGGCTCATTTGTAAAATGAGACTGCACTTGTTTATGGAGGAATAACTGAAGTATTCATTCATGAAAAATCATTCATAAATAGCCTTAGGGCCAGCCAAATAGCTCAGTGGATTAAAGTACCTGCAAGCAGGTGCAGGGGCCTGTGGTTCAATCCCCAAGCCTGCCATGTGGGCCCCACCCTGGGGGCCTGCTGAGATGGCAGTTGAGACTAGGCGTGGTGGCGTGTTCTTGTAATTCCAGCTCTTGGGAGGTTGTAAACAGGCAGATCACTACAAGTCTGATCTAGTAGTGAGACCCTGAACACCCTCTAGACCCTTCCCTAAAATAAAAACATAAAAATAACATAGCCTTTGCATAGTTTTGATTTATTTATTTTTTTAAATTTTAGTACGGGTCTACAGGGTCTCACTGTGTAGTTTGGACTTGTGGTGATCCTCTTGTTTACAGCCTCCCAACTGCTGGGATTACAGGCATGTGCCACCATGCCCAGTCTCAATTGCTGTCTCCACATACCCCGGGGGTGGGGCCAGCACTGCAGGCTCAGGGAATGGAATCCCCAGCCCCTGTGCCTGCTTTCAGGTGCTTTAATCTACTGAGCTATTTGGCCAGACCTAATAATAGTTTTACTTAGTGTCATTTTTAATCTCTCCTGCCAGTTTGTATCCAACTTTGAAATATGTGTTTTATTTTGGCACTTTTGCATAGTAGTGGGTGTTCATAGATGATTTTTCAGGGAGTACCAGAAGTTGAACTTAGGACCTTGAACTTGCCAGGCAGGCATTGTGCCACTGAGCTATATCCCTGGCCTCTGATTGCATTCATGGAGATCAGAGAATTCATGTATTGAAAAGATAGGTCAACATTTTAGCTAGGATAGGCAGTAGCTCTCAGGCCCTGAGTAAAATCACTAGACTGGTCCAATAGGCATTTTAGGTAATTCTGTATTGTCTATGGGTGCTTTAGGTAACATCAGTGGGTTTAGGTAACATCAGTAGTTTCAACAGAGACCTAGTGATCTCTTAAGCCATATTAATTTACTCTCTTGTTCAACAGGATCACCAGGTGATTCATAAACATGTTGGAAGTTGGTAGACTGTCTGTTAAATCCATAATTAAATTAGGTATTGTTGGTTTTGTTTAACAGACAGACCTTCCAGAACTTGATACACCAGAGTCTGCTAGGACGATAGCTTTCATCTCTTGGCTTAGAGAGCAGAGACCATTTTTCCCAGTACTTTATGTAATAAGGTAAGTTGAAGTTTTCATTTGTAAAAATAATTTGTTTGGTCTTACAAGGACCTCTTTCTTTTTTGTCTTTTTTAGACAGGGTCTCACAATGCAGTTCAGGCTGGCCTTGAGCTCACTTTGTAGCCCAGACTGGTCTCGAACTTGCACTGATCCTCCTGCCTCAGCCTCCTAGTGCTGGGTTTCCAGGTGTGCACCACCACACCCAGCAGAGACTTCTTTTGAATCACAGATATATGTGAACTGCACAAATATTCTGCAGAACTGTAGAAGGGAGCGTATAGTTAGTGGTAGAGCCCTTCCTTAGCATGAGCAGAGCCCTGAGCCAGTCCCCAGTCCTGTGAACTTTCATCATCAGCCTCATCCTCGTTAGTAAGTCTTTTCAGTAAATGTTACTGTGTTGAGTCAGGTGGCGGCACATCCTGTAGTCCCCCCATTTTGGGAAGCTGAGGCTGGAGGAGTACAAACTTGATCCCAGCCTGGGTATCTTAGTGACTTCATGAAAACTTCTCTCAAAATAGAAAATAAAGGGGGCTGGGGAGATAAGCTGAGTGCAAAGGTCATGGGATCAATCTCTAGTACTGGCCCGGTGCCCATACTGTATTGTGCTTTATAACAGTTACTGGATTGCCTAAATTTAGTTATTGCAGAAGTTAATAAACTTTTTAATAAAACACTTCTCTGTGTCTTCTAATTCCACTGTAAACTCCCCACCCCCCTTAAACATGACATTTACATAACCGAATAATCTTACAGAAAGCCTTTAGAAGTAGGTATTTATAGGGTAAATATTACCATGGCTATCAAAACCTGTGCCAAATCTAGTTTATTTTACTGTTACAGGCTGGAGAGATAATTCAGCAGCATAAGCGCCTGCCTGGCAAGTGCAAGGTCCTGAGTTCAATCCCCGGTACCACAAAAACAACAACAGTACTGTTGCATTTTATTTAAGATACAGAATAATTTTTGCTTTTTATTCCTAAGGGATGAGAGTCCAATGAAAGCAAACTTCCTTCAGAACATGGTAGAAGACAGAACAGAATCTGCACTGTCGTATTATGAATTCCTCTTGCATATACAACAGCAAGTGAATAAATGAGAAAACTTGACTTCCTGCTAAGGAAATCACGATGACGCAGAATTCCCGGGAACGCGTGATCCCTTCCTTTTCTATTTAAGTTTGTGAACTAATGTGATGATTAAGATGTTTTCACTGTGATTTCATCGAACTATAGCAAATAAAGGACCACAGCAGAGAATCGAGTGTGCAATTCCAAAACACTATTTTTCAAATCAAAATATATCTGCACATGATTGGATATCTTTTTTCCTTTGCTTCCAATTATGTTTGAGTTGCTAAGGATAAAAATAAGACAGTTTTGCAGAGGCAAAATGCATTTTGTAAAAACTTCTGTGTTCCACGTGTATATTTCGCATTTTTTTTTTTATTTTTCTGAACTTTTGGCTGCTACATTTAAGACCTCATAATATTAAGTATTGCAGGGAAGGTATAGATCCATTAATAATGATCTTTTAAAATCTTAAAATTTAAAAGTAAATAAAATGTAGAACAGTTAGAATTTGTTCCCATTTTTGGTGATTGGTTTTTGGTTTTATTCCTTTTTTAAGGAAGGAAAAGAGTGTTAACTAAAACTCGGGTGAAATAACGAGGCTTGAGAAGCATATGAAGTCATGTGTTGAAGCTTTACATTCTGTCAGTATTCTCTACACTTGAAGAACAAAGTCACTATGATTTGAAGGGAAAGTGATAATTAGGTGGTCTTCTGATGTGCAGGAGACTTGAACACACTGTTTTTTTTCTGCAATGCAAAGAATTTGAGCTGTCTTCATAAATACATTGGGGCTGGCAATAATAATAGGGAGAAGAGAAATTAATCACCTTGATCCTATAAGTGGGTTTTTGTTGGGTACATTTCTGCTCTGTGATATATAATAAAAATATTTTGGTGTAATGAGGATGACTATAATAAGTTAAAATATCTCAGAAGTATCAGTAGTGTTTTTTGGAGGAGTTCAATAATTGGAAGCCACTCATTTATTCTGAGACAAACCTATGAAAACATGGATGCTGCTGTTTGACTTGGTGGCTGTTAAGATGACACAAATCCAGTTTATTGAAGTTACGAAAGAAACTTGATTCCTGAATGAGCTCACAAGACTGCTTTTTTGATTCAGCTAGAGAAATATAGTCAAAATTATTAAGTGAGTATTGTTTACAAATACGTAAATTAGACATCTGTATATTTAAAGTGCTGTGATATAATATCTTTAAAAGAGCTTGGCTCAGTTTTTGCAGATTCATCTTGTATGAACTTCTTAAGATGTTAATGTGTAATACTTGATGAATGATTTTTCTTACAAGTTGGAAAATGTGTTTACAATCTTGGTCTTATGTGATCACCAATGAAACAGTAACTTTCAGGTTTACATCCACATGGGCTGACTTTAACTGAGTTGTTTGGTGTAGGGAAGAGGTCCCTGTAGAGTGTACAATTGCTGCCTGGCAGCTGGGTCAGAATAATGGGTGTCCCGAAAATATCCCCTCCCTTAATCAGTGTTAAGATTTGCTCCCAGTGTGCAAGGGGCACGCTGAACTAGGAGTTTCCTCGAGAGTGGCTTTGTTATCAGGAAGTGATCTTCAGATTCTACCAAATTAAATTGTATTTCCCCCTCTTTTTAAGAAACAGAGTCACTATGTACTGGTGTTTCTTAACTAAAATTTTCTTCTATATGTGATTTTAAATGTTATTTGTAGGCCCTTTCGTAAGAGTAATAAGGACTTTTCCAAAGGGAAATGTTTGTGCTTTTAGGGATGATCTTCCTTGTGCCTCACTATATCCCTAAGTGGGTATGATTCTTGTTATTACCATGTGCTTTGTTAGTATATTTCACAAATTTACTTTAAAAATTATTTTAGATATTATGTAACGTGCAATCCAGAGTAATTTTATAACAGGTCATAAAATACATAACTTTAGTTAAGATTCATAATATTTGTTCTCAAAATAAAAAAACAAATGAACCTTTTGGTAATATTGATATAAAACAATTATTTTTTGCAATATTGAATGTGTTTTTTAGTTTTTTGTTTTGTTTTTTTGGGGGGTAGTAGGGCACTACCTGCCTTATCATCCTATATTACTTTTTTATGTAAAGCAACTAATATTTACACTATGCCATATTTTTTTTATTGTAGTTGTAAATTATGAAAGATCCTTGAATTTTCTACAGATCTACAACTACTAAAGAAACAGACAAGGGCAATCTTGGTTATATAAATCTGAGCATGGCAGTTCTACCATAAAAAGTACTCTATTTTTCTAATTTCTAGAATTTTTAAAATAACATTTCTGTAAGTCTGACATACTAATAGTCACCCAAGCAGTACTGTTTATTTTAGTTTGCATCTATTTTCTCATTGTTTTTAATTTAATGTAATGTATTGAGTCTAATAGACTGTTTTGCAATAATTAGAGTAAAAGATTTATTTCTTCTAATCAGAGATGCATAACAGCTATTATTTAGGGGACCACCAAATGTGATTTCAAGATTTTGTTAACTATTGCAAATGTAATCCTTATATAGACATTTTAATTTTGTAAAGTAGTGTATAATATTGTAACATTAAATTCTTGTTCTCAAATTCAAATATGTATTGATCTTCAGTGTGCTGTGTGAAATCTTGCTCTCTGAAGTGAGACAAGATTTGTCTTCCTTTTTACAGTTTGTAATTTTCACTGTTTATTCCTGTAAAAAAAAAAAAAAGTCATTTGTAGCCCATGCAAACAACTGTTCGATCTGTGCTAACTTATCACTTTGGCTATTCAATAAAGTCAACTGAAAGAGCTTACGCTAATTGACTGGTCCTTGAAAGTAGTGGGAAGAGCTTGCTGGCCACCCAGCGCTGCTGTCCTGGGCAGCCCAGGTAAGTCAGTGAAAGACTGCTGTGCACTGCTTTATCTCCTAGGTGTGTGAGCTGTGAGGTCAGAGCAGATTTTGCTGTGCTAGGTAGGGATGGAACCTAGGGCCTTGCCTGGTACAAATTCAGTTCTTAACTCCTATTCCACAAGTAGAGCTGGGTTTGAAGTTAAAATTGAAGTTCATTTGAAGATAATTTCTCTCTTCTCTCTGTCTCTGTCTCTGTCTCTCTGTCTCTCTGTCTCTCTCTCTTTCACACACACACACACACACACACACACACACACACACACACACAGTCTTGCTGTGTAGCCCAGGCTGGCCTTGAACTTGCTATGTAGACAGCCCAGGCTGGCCTTCACCTCACAGCAGTTATATATACACATATACCACTGAGAAGTGCTAGGAAATATAATTAATTTGTGAACCTCAGAAACCACACTGGGGAGAGCTTCTCCCCAAATGGGTAAATATGGAATCGAAATTCCTGACCTTTTAAACTCTTACTTACATGACTAATAGAGCGGTCATATATCGTTATATCTAAAGAACTGGAATGCATACCTGGCTTCTACAGGTTCTGAAATGAGACATTTATTTATCCTGGAATTATAGTTCCTTGACTTTATGGAGTTTTTGTTCTTGTTTCTGTTTCGTTTTAGGGTTTTTTGGAGGCAGAGTCTTGCTATGTAGCCCAGGCTGGCCTTGAACCTGTGACAAGCCTCCTGCCTCAGCCTCCTCCCTAGTGCTAAGATTAGAGGTGTGTACCACTATGCCAGGCAACTTTGTGTATTGTAGTGCTGTGGTTGAGTGGTGTAGTACCTACCTAGCAGGTACAAGGCTCTGGCTTTGACCCTTAGCACCAAAAACCAAAACAAAAACTAAATTGACATGGAATAGATTAGCAGGAGAAGGTACATATTCATATTTGCCTCAAATTTAAAGTGGCAAAACCCAAATGCTAATCGGAGGCCTATGTGAGCAGGTGAAGTCTCTGAGGAGGCTAACAGGAGACAATTATTTTAGCAAGTTCTGTCAGCACAAATTTTTTTTTTTTTTTTTTTTTT
>NDGN011504154.1:733-13735 GCA_002564285.1 Tympanoctomys barrerae
CTTTCTTTCTTTCTTTCTTTCTTTCTTTCTTTCTTTCTTTCTTTCTTTCTTTCTTTCCCATCATGTGTTGTGACTCCAGGCAGGAGATCCAGGACTCATTACAGGTGTCTCTGATAGCTGGCACCTTGGAAAAGGTCTGTGGTACCTAACAGAATCTATGTTAGTAAATTACCTTGATTTATGTGTGATTCTGTTTAAAGATATCTTATTGAATATTGTCAGTTCATTAACATTGGACTCACAGCCAACATCACTAAGAGTCATGCCTCTACAAAACCTATCCAACACACATGT
Organism: Tympanoctomys barrerae; assembly: GCA_002564285.1. Taxonomy (NCBI): domain Eukaryota; kingdom Metazoa; phylum Chordata; class Mammalia; order Rodentia; family Octodontidae; genus Tympanoctomys; species Tympanoctomys barrerae. Next base: position 1,028 of record NDGN011504154.1, read on the forward strand.
TGTCCATAAGGCATAAAAAAGCTTTCTTTTTAAAAAAAATTGTATTTGGTTGTTACAGGGTCTCACTCTGCAGCTTGGACTCATGGTGATCCTCCTGCTGTCAGCCTCCCCAGCTCTGGGGTTATAGGTGTGTAGCACCACGCCCAGACTCTGGCCCACCCTGCCTGCTTTGGGGCAGGGTTGGTGCAGCATGTGTGGTGCTGGGGATCAAACCATGGTCCCTGCGCTTGCCTAAGGTCACCTAAGCAGTCACTTTCATCTGCTGAACTATCTTGCCAGCCCACACAAAGCCTTCTTGTACTTAGTGACCCTCAATATCACTAAGCACCATGCTTAGGGCCATTGTGAGCAGCAAAAACATCAACAGAAAACACCCAAAAGTAATATTTTTAAAGGCACTAAGAAGTTCACATAAAAAGTATTTGTTTACAGTGTGATAAGAGAAATAAGAAAATAAAAAGCATATCATAGAGCAACTTTTTTATCATTCTTTGTATATAGATGGCAATGAAAGTTACTTCAGTATGAACTTAAGGGTTACAATGATACTTTAATACCTTTTAATATATTTTAAGTCCACAAATATGGACTCTGTGAATAAGGACGACTGACTGACTTTGTGTGTGTGTGTGACTCTAATTACAGATGAGGATGCTGACTTCAATCTCAAAACTTTACATTTAAAAGAATATTTTCAACAGGACTATCGCAAATAACATATTCAAGGAAAATGTATGTCTAAAACAACACTCCATGATTAAAAGTTTGTTAGGAAACTTAAGGAGAAATGTTTAGAATACTTATAGCAGAGATATCAACAAAGAAGTAGTTTTCAATTTCAGATGGCATTTGTGTGAAAGGAATACAGCATTCCGAGAATCCTGCTGACGGGCCAGCCTCCAAAGGTTTGGATACAAGGTTGATGCTCAGAGAGCCCCTGCAGTGCTCCAGCACCAGCCGAGCATGGGTGCAGAGAGAGAACGAAGGGCCGTGCTTAGTGGATCACACCGAACTGAAGAGCTTCAAGTTTCATTGCATAATCATAAACATAACCAGTCTGACCTTCATGTTCTCATTCCAGGTCCGGGCTCCCACAGAATAATGGCGGTGCCTTCTACGGATGTGTGCATTCAGCTCAAGGAAGCCTGTGGTGCTCTGCAGAGACATATGGGGAATAAATTTGTTTCATGGTTATCCCTTCATTTCTGCCTCAAAGAAGTGAAGTGAATGATTATAGCTTATTCCCTCTTCCCCAGCGGTCTCAGTGGGTGAGTAGAGTTCTCCTTCTCACTGCTATTCCCTCTGCCCAGAATAAAGGAGAGAAAATGACTGGAGCCATAACAAATATTAGCCCAGGTATATTACTGAGCCTTTCCAAGGGATTGGAGACTAAATAAATCCACTATGAGGCTTTCAGAATTGTGGTGTAGTCAGGGGCTGTGTCCTTAAGGACTTCCTTTCTGAACACTTCTGGGGACCGTACTCACGATTAAACGCTACTGTTGTAGAAAATGAGGGAATTTAACACTGCAATTAATACCACCCTGGAGCACTATAGTCATATCTGCAAAGCGCTTAAACACCTTCCATTAAATATAGTATTTGAAAGTGTATAAATGCTGCGTAGCCATCGCTGTTTCTAGTATGTGTCCAGCAGATGTTGCTCCTGTGAGGAGACGGAATCAGGCAGCCGCTTACAGCAGGGATCAGCAGCAGCTCTGGGGAGACTGCAGAGAGTAAATACTTTAAATTTAGCCTAAGTATAGTTTCTGTCAAGGCTGTTTGCTTCTGCCGTGGAAAATCAGAAATGCATAATACATAAATGGTTATGATTGTGACATAACAAACACTTCTTGGTGGGCATTAATACTTGAATTCTAAATGTTTTCCACATCTTAGGAAATAACTTTATTCTTTGAATTTCCTATTAGCTATTTTACAGTATAGCGCCCATCATTATGTGTGATACAATGCAAACCACCTTGGCCCGCGGGCTATACTTTGTGATTCTTACGCTCGACGAAAGAGAATAAATGCCTTTCAGAGACTGGAGGGAAAAACTTTGGGATGGGCTAAAGCTTCAACTAAAAATCTAGGTCCTTATTCTTCAGAAGGTTTAGAGATAATCCTGAAAGGCAGCTTTCTAGGGACTGGAGTCTCTCTTACAGCCTAAAAATGAGACTCCACAGTACTATCAAATTAATTGCTCTATCAAAAGCTAAGTAACTAATATTACCACTGATGTTCCACCCAGGCTTACGTTCTTAATTCTGACCTACATATACTCATCCCTGGATTTAATTAATTTATTCACATTGACCTTGTTGTTTAAGTACTGAAGATTGACCTCTGTGCCTTTGCTCTGTGCTACATCCCTGGACCATTTTTATTTTTTAACTTTAAGACAGAGTGTCACTAAGTCCTCAGGTTGCCTGACCTAGGATTCAATTTGAGATCATTCTGCTTCCACTTCCCAGATAGCTGGGGTTATAAGCAAGTGCTATTATGCCCAGCTTTCTTTTTGGTTTTGGCAAACTCTGACTCACTAAAGGTCTTGTTGTTGTTTTAAAAAGTACAATAGCCACAGGAGCAGGTGACAGAGTAAGGGAAGAGACAATTGAAATTGGCATATGGTGTCTCCTGTCCCAGTCATTCAGTCCTAACTAATGTTCTACAAGTAGATAGAGATTTCCATTATAAAAATTGTAACAGGAGGAGTCAGTGAAGGAATGGAATGGAAAGGAAATGAGAAAAGGAGGAATTAAGATATAGTGTGTATAGGTACAAATTCTCTAGGATGAATGTGATCATCATGTGTATCTAAATTGTGCCAATACACTGGGCATGGTGGCACATGCCTGTAATCCCAGTCCTTGAGAGGCTGAGGCAGAAAGATCACTGTGAGTTCAAAGTCAGCCTGAACTACATAGTGAGACATTGTGCCCGAAAACCATAATAAGTAAATAAATAAACAGTACCAATAAAAATAAATTTTAAAATGATAGGAATAAAGATAATTAAAACAAAGTGGAAATTATATTTTTTTCATATCATCTAGCATTCAGTGTTCATGAGAGAAGCAGAACACTATATAAATAGGTGTACCAGAATCAGATACAGTAAAGTGCAAAGAGTCTGTCTGAGCAATGAACACATGAGTGATCATGTCAAGATTCAAAGGTCAGGATCTCACCAGAGCCCCATAAGAATCTGTACCAGGAAGCCGAAGAGGCTGCAATGAAAGACTGAAAAGTCTGTGCTGGAAACTAGGAGATGGACATCCAAAGTGAAGGAGAACTTGGGAGCTTCTCCCAAGAAACAGAAGCTAGCCTTCTCTCTGTTTTCCTCTTTGTATTACATTCAGGATACAAACCTCTTGGCTGGTGATACTCACACTCTGCATTGGTGTGATGGACTAGCTAAAGGTCAACTTGTAACAGCCAATTTGTAACAGTCAGAAGGGCTGAATCATCATGTTCTGGATGAGAAGCCCTATTGGAGGACTATAGCCAAACAGAATAAGGAGAACTGGAACAGAGGGTGGGATGCTGTTGATTCTTCTGGAGAAGCTTCTCGTGCTGGTTTTCCTGATATGAACTCAGTTGTTCTCAACATCAGAGAAACTTGCATCCTCACTGTTGCTGAGGATGACTGCTCTTCTCCTGGGGGAGCTCTTATCTTTCACCTGAGCATCACTTCCTGGCTCCTGTGAGGATCCCTCATTCTACTGGCACAGATCATTCATCCCACTGGTACCAACTTTCTAGCTTCCACTGCTGACCTTTGGGCTCTCCCAGAGCAGATCCCTGATACAGGCTTGCATGAGACATTATTGTGGGCTCTCAGCCTGCAGCTGGACTCATGCAAGACATACACATTTGATCCAGATGCTCAGCTGGATTCTTTGGATCTCCAGTGTGTGGACAGATCACTTGCATTCTCACTACATTTGACTCTTTGGGTAAATACTATGAAACAGTACAAATTATATGCCCTGTATTACATTTATTTCCTTTTAAGCCCTCATCAAAACAGTGGATCTCGATAAATCATTCAGTCACATAAGAGTCAGGTGACTAAATGATTCAGTGGGGTGTTTCTTACTCAAATTAATGCAACAGTTTCCTATTACACATAATATAATACAGCTTGTTTATACAAAGATAAACTGTAAGGCTAACCTATTTTATTCTATGTACAACACAAAATCTTCTTCAACAGATTGGGGGAACTGGTTTTGGGATTTATATAAGATCAGGCAAGATACCCAATAGTCTTAATTAACTAATGTATTTTAAACTCCTACCATACCGTAAGATTTCTACACAGAATACTTTGACCCTCAAGACACTCAATACTGATCAATATTTATAACTGCTCCACAAATAACTAAGATGAGGCTCAAAAATGCTGTTGGCTTTCAGAAGCCAGATAGTGATAAAAACAACATTCTAACTCATGCCTACCTGGACCCATTATATCATGTTAACATTATATCATGTTATTTTATTTGTAACATGAAAATATCAACAAATTCTAATACAAAATAAGAGTTTTGATTCTTAAGATTTCCAGATGCAATAAAAAAGGAGAACCAGTGAATGTCAATTTAGAGAATACAATATCTTACATTTTTTAAACTGGAAGAATCCATCAACCATCATTTTGAGATGAATTACTTTATTAAGAAAAGCATTTCAATTTCATTATCTAAACTAAATTTCCAACTTCAAATAAAATTTTAAAGCAGGACTATACTGGAGAATAGTTGATTTGGTGGCTTAACAACTGGAAAGAAAACAACATAATTATGACATAAAAATGCAAAACAAATATTTGTCTGGGACCATTTAGTGTAGCGCCATACTCTGCTTTCTATTGTGGCACAGAAGTTAATTTTCAAAATTAAAATGAGTCGTCAAGAAATGCTTAAATGTTGTTGATCATATCTTGCTTATAAAAGCAGAAAAGCTTGCGTAACATTTTTGAAATTTGTAAGGTGAACACTAGCTTCAAAAGTTAAAATTTGAGGGCTGGGGAGATAGCTCAACAGTCTAAGCACCTGCCTGGCAAGCATAAGGACCTGAGTTTAGTCCCTGGTACTGCATGCTGTGCTGGTCCTGAAACCCTGGGCATGCTGTGCAGGCCCCCAAAACAAGAGAGGTGGCAAATGCTTATAATTCCAGCACTGGAGAGGTTTATACACGAGGACCACTAGGGGTTTGAGCTATGTAGAGAGACCCTATAATAAATCACTTTTTAAGAAAGTTAAAATTTGAAAGTTTAAACCTATACATAGACCCATCTCATTGAACAGTACAGCAACAAAGGCAGGTTTCAGTCAGATGACCTTGGTGATTATCTTACAAGTGTTCAGGGCACTCTTGGGACTATCAGTGAAGGTAGTAAATATGCATGGAGAGCCCCAGAGCTGAGTTGAGGAACTTGTCACCAAAGAACTGATTTTGGCAGCAGCATGTCAAATGAAAAGTGTGAAATCAGAAACCAGGAAACAGTTGTCAACTCAGGAAAGCCAGCAATCACTGCTGACAGTTCAAGCTTCACATGTTTGCTTAGCCTGCAATGTGCAACTCTGGCACTCCTTCCAAAATAACCTAGTTACTTTACTTTGAAGATTCCTGAGTTGGATTCTTTCCTTTTATTTTCTTATATTGAGGTAGAGAAGATGCCTCCAAATTCCTCAGTTCAGCCTCATATTTTAATAATAAATAGTCTCATATGGTTTTGCCTCTAACTCAAGATTCTGAGTCATTATACCTACAAAAATATTTTAAACTAAGAGCCTGTTTGTGACACTGCAGTGCATTTTACAATATATTTATTAAATAAAAATGTCTTAGGTCTGCCTGAAAACATTGTCCCAGAAACAATGCCAACATTGTAAACATACAGTTTTCTCAGATTCACTATGTAAGAACACGTTCACTAGATAACAAACAAGAATCAATGTAGCCTAACTCATTTTCTTTGTTGGTGATTAAATATGTTTGAATACCACTACAGTCATATTCCAGTGTTTCTTGACATAAACTGAAAAATGCAAAAATCAGGGCCAGGGATATAGCTTAGCTTCATAAGCACCTGACTGAAAAATGCAAAAAATTAATGACTTGCCCTTTACGTTGAATTTATATTAGTGAGAGCAGTAATCATTAGAAAAGAGAATTATCACTAAATAATCTGTAATTGTTTCAAATGTTCTTCCACTTGAAATTTTCTGACTACTTGTTTTGCTTACTATTTAAAGTACCCTTGAGCATGTCCAGAGCAGAGGTTTGTTTGCCACTCTGTGGGTTTGGTGAAGTGATTTGCTAATGAGGGCTCCAGTGTCATTAGTGGATTAGTTCACTGATGCGTCCGTAATTTGATGCCATTATTAGGAGATAATAGGGTATTAGGAGGTGAGGACTAATTATATGAGGCAACTAACTGGGGATGTCTTAGTTTTCTTGTTGCTGAGCTAAAATGCCAGACACCCAAATTTGATTTATTTGGCTCACAGCTTGTAGAGGTTTCAGTCCATAATCTGCTGACTCCAAGGCAAGGTGGCCTCACAGAGGAGAAATATTTACAATGAGCAGAAGGTAGCAAAGCAACAAGGAATCTTAGCAGCACCTATCTGCCTCTGTCTAGGCTAATGGGACTAGGGCAGTGGCAAGCTAATCATTGGACTAATTTAGTAATCACCACGCCTTAGTCCCAGCATCGCATCATGATTGAATCATGCACTCTAGACTCAGCCAGCATGTCTAAAAAAGCCCCACCTGTAACCACATGAGTCTTTGGGGGACATCTGCACACCAGCCTTAACAGGGGTTAGGACTACACACTGCAGGGGGTGCCTGGCTACCTCCTCTTCAGCTGTTTCCACCTCTCTTGCTGCCATGAGGCAGAAAGCTTCCCACTACCAAGTCTTCCTACCATGATGCCTTTGCATCATCACAGGCCTAACAGAACTGGAGCCAGCTGACTACAGATTAGAACCTTGAAAATTATATATTGAAATATGTAAAATATATATATTGAAGTAGTAAGGATTGCACTGGGAAAATTGTGCATGCTAAGCCAGCTTCTAGCTCTGAGCTTCAGCTCAAGCCCTGAAGTTAAAATATTTTTAAACTTACTTTTCTGGAGTATTTAAACGGTCTTGACATTACACTATCTACAAAGAAGAGAAGAAAATAGCAATACAAGCTTTACATGTATGGTATAATATGTGCTTAATATGACTTAGTATATTTAATTTTATATATGGTTATCTATCACTTAAATATGGTCTATTCTTAGGAATGCATAGAAATCTGTGGTATAACCAATATGAGCTTAAGGAATCATCATTGTGTGTGTTATCAGCACTGTAGTTAGCAGAAACATCATTCTGTGGGGTGTGGCTATGTGTTTGGGTGAAGTGGTCATGTGTGGTGAGCAACGGTGGTAATAGGATTGCTTCTTCATTTCTCAAATATGTTTTTTAATCATTCATTCATTTCATATCCTATGAGACAAAAAGAGGGCTGCAGCATGTCATTAAGCATCCACTTAATTGTGCAAGAAAGTAGATCGGTGAACTAGTGGAAGTCAATACCATGAGCTTCAATGTGTCAATTTCTAATTCATTATTATTATTTCATTGAGCAACTGAACCAAGCACAAGTATTGCTTGAAGAACAAACTTCCTCCTGTCTGGCTTTGAATCCCAGTGAAGAGCAGAGAGGCAGACTAGAAGTTATCAATTTCTTAGGCAGGACAGAAGGTAGGACAAACAGTGGCAGAGAAGATGCTAAGATGTTTGCATAATAATGGGGTCTACAAGCAGTGTTTTAGCCAATTTTCCATTGCTGTGGCAAAATACTTGAAAAAAGTCAAATTTGAGAAGGAAATATTTATTTCAGCTTACAATTTTAGAGGTTTCAGTCTAATTTTGAAAACATTTTCAACAGAATTCATAAAATAATTCACAAAAACAATTATAATTCCATGTAAACATGTAGAAATATAGATTTGAGACAAAAGCCTGATGTCCCAAGAGAGCAGAAAACAATAGAGCCCAAGGAGAGCTGCTGTCTGTTTGCAAATTCCCAAAAAGCTGGGATTCAAGGCTGCAGATAACAGCTTCTCCTGCAGATGCCCTGTTCTTTGATCCCTTGCTTGGAATGTTATTGGCTAGCATTTGTGTGGACCTAGTGTTAGGCAAATGGTGGAAGTCAATTTAGATAGTAGTTTGTATTCACTTAAGTAATTATGCACATTCCTTAATCTGCCTTTACAACTCAATAAATGTGAGATGCTTCTGAGACTCTGGGCTCATTTTGAGAGAGACTAATCTAACTGAAACCTCTGAAGCTACAATCATCAGGTCTTCACATCGTTTCTTTTGGCACCGACCCATAACATACAACATAAACACACATTTTATTCCAGTTAATCTCTTCATAAACCTACTACTAGTTTTATAAATAGACTCAACAGAAGAAAGGGCAAGAGTAAGGATTCTAGAGTCAGACTGCTTCATTTTATATCCACTTGTAACACAAATTGGCCTTCAACTAATTTATAATTTCTGGTCCTTGGCTTACACAAATGAAAATAGGGATAGAAATACGATCTACCTCCTAGGATTTTGTGAGGGTAAGTGGGTCTGTTTGCCTACTGACTCTCAGTCCAGCTCTCTTCTTTCCTCTGATCTCTGATGCTGGCGGACTCCACAAGCAGAATTTTCTCCTGTGCCATCTTATAATGACCATGTTATTAAGTTCTACTAATATGAAGCACAAGAGAGAGATGGAAGGTAGCAGGAAGGAGAACGGAGCATTTGTCTCTTGCTGTCCCCCTTAGGCATAGCAGTTGTACCCCATCCATGTCTTTTTCTCAGAAGCATTGACTGGGAATATTCCTCCAATTTGTAGGATATCTGCTGTAGACAAGTGATTGAGATTCTGGCCACCCTCTTTTGTTCTATCAAATCTAATGACACCAACTTCTATTTTTCTCTCATCTTAGAGGGTAAGTGGTGTCACTTATTAGGGTAGGTATTGTTTTCTATACTTTTTGTTTTCTTATATTTCCAACATGTATGTCACCAATTACCTGTAATAAATGATCCATATTTGAATCCTAGATCTAATTACTATTTTTATACATAGACTTTAGCATACAATAAATGGATATTTGTCAACCACGTAGACCAGTACAAGGCATTTAGTGGATGATCAATACTTTTAATGATGCTATTAGAATGTTATTTATCAGGACAACAAAACCTCATAGCCAAGAACATAGTAGTTGAGTTTAAAACTGAAAGTTATGGTTTCAGCAAATCCTACAAATAAAACACATTACTTTATAATCAGAAAGATATGTAGCAGGAGTAAGATAAACATTTTCTAGAGAGAATAGATGTAATTCTTTATTTCTTTGTGGTGGCTATTTTTAAAATTTCTAATGTATCCCAAATCCATGAACACAACCAAAACATGTCCCGTGACGCAACAAAGGAGGTCAAAATGACAACGCAAATGTTCTTTTCTCTGATTTATAAAGTGAAATCACCAGGGGCTGGTGAGATAGCTCAGTGGTCTAAGCGCCTGCCTGGCAAGCGCAAGAACCCGTAGAAGATCCTCGGGACCGCATTCAGCGAGGGCCCTTCAGGGACTTGCTGAGCTGGCCACCAAGATTGGGCATGGTGGTGCATGCCTGCAATCACAGAGCTGGAGAGGCTGAAAACAGGAGGATCTCTGCGAGTTCAACCTATGCAGTGAGACCCTGTACCAAATAAATAAAATTTTTTAAAAAATGAAATCACCAATAACGGGGTAGAGATCATCTTAATCTGTTTGTGCTGATATAAAGACACACATTAGGATGGGTACTTTATAAACTGCCGTGGTTCATTTCTCACTAATCTAAGGGCTGAGTACTCCCAGATAAAGATGCAGGCAGGATCTGTACCCAGGAAAGGCCGGGCTTTGCTTCTAAGGCAGCAACTTGTTGTTGCCTGCTCCAGAGGTGACAACCACCATGTGCTCAGACAGATCGTAAGCCCAAGAGAATATTTCATTCAACCTCAATCTTTATGACCAATCACCTCATCAAAGACACACTTACTACAGTTGCATTGAGGATTAGGTTTCAAAGTCAGTTTTGGGGAGGACAACATCATTTCAACTGGAGCAGAGATTGTAGCCAATATATTAAAAAGAAAAAAAAAAAAAAGATTTTAGGCCAAGCTCAAACTCTAAACTTATCTTTTATGGATTGATTCCCAACAATTCAAAACAAGTGAAGTACTTACTTGGGCTTTGGACTAGGTGGTCCAACTGGGGAGCACAATTTTGGGCAATATCATGGTTCAAAAGGAAAATTATGTTGCAGCAAACTACCCCATTTTAACATGGTCAAGATTAGAATACATCCACATTAGATTAGAATGTAAATGATTTTCTCTATATATCATTTTAATTTTCTATTTAAATAAGTTAACATATTCAAGATACATTGGAGGGGGGGAAACTGAGGACCACCCCTAGTGGCACATATTCTGGGTGTACTAGTTGGAAATGGCCTAGAACATATTCTCAGGAGACTTGATTAATAGTGGTCTGGCGCTGCCTACTCTTCTTGTTAGAAAGCCACAATTCATTGAGGTACTTGGTTCTATCCTGGTGAGACTGTGGATCCCATGTATGGTTTGTTAGATGCCTATAAGCACTGCGTGAGAAGAAAAAACTATACTAAATGGGAGAACTTGATGACATTGAATCACTTAAGCTATAACTTCAGAATAGGAAGCACAAAGATTGCTTCCTATTTTTATATCTGAAGTCAAAATCTACCTCATCTCACCCCACTTTTACCCCTAGAGGGAGCTACTTGTCATACAGTATACTTTTTAATCATCATTATGTTGGCATAGCATATTTTATGTTACAGTTCCGTTCGTATGCTCCTCACCTAGTCATCTTTTCAAGCTCAAACACAAGGACAGCCGCTTTGGGAATCCCTCCCTTACACCTCCATGCTTCTCTGTTGATCCCACACACATAACTGCCTGGTACCAGAGCGGTTTTGGGTTCTTTTGTTTCTTTTTATGGATTGCCTTGTTTAAATGCTGTTAATTCCTTGGAGAAAACTTGTTCTCAAGACACCTGTTTCCTTCTAAGAAACTGCATTTTAGGTTTTTTTGCAAAGGAGTTTTAAAAGTCCGTTTTATTGACTAAAAGAGGACAATAAAATGTCTACCTTCGTATCAAATAAGAAGACAGTAAAAGAAGGAAACAATACTCTCCAAATCTGGGTACAACAAACCGACATACTTAAGAAAACTATAATGAAGACAATGATTGCAGAGCACTTGAAAAATCCTTGGATTAAAAAAAGATTTCATAAAGATATAATACAGTGAAACATCTCCCACTAGGAAACAAGTGGAATTACTTTTTTATTTATTTAGTATTTTTCAGCAAGTGTCTACAGGATATTCAGGGTCGCACTACTAGATTGGACTGATAGTTATCTGCCTGTTTACAGCCTCCTAAGAGCTGGGACTACAGGCACATGCCACCAGGCCCAGTCTCAATTGCCATCTCAGTGCGTCCCAGGGACAGAGCCAGCACAGCAGGCCCAGGATCAAACTCCCAGACCCTGTAACTGCTTGCAGGTACTTTAATCTGCTGAGCTATTTGGTGGGCCCTTAAGAAATGGAATCTTGAAGTAAGAATTTATTAGTAGTTTGAATAATATAATTTTTAAATTACAGCTTTATTGTTATTGTACAATCACAACAAAAAGTTTAGAGACTAAGTTTTGTGTTAAAAACTACAATAAAATTATCGAGTTCTGGACTGCATATCTGCATGTAAAATAAGAATTTTATTTCTTTATTTATACTTTTTAGCTAGAACTGGGGATTGAACTCAGGCCCTCACACTTGCCATACAAGTGTTTATTCTACTGAACCATCTCCCCAGCCCCCTAGGTTTCTAGAAGTAGATGGTTTTGTTTGTTTGTTTTGTGGAATCAGGATTGAACTCAGGCTCTTGCATTTGCCAGGCAAGTGCTTATTCTACTGGGCTATCTCCCTGGCTCCCTGAAAATAAGAATTTTAAATACATGCTCTCTGTATTTCTTGGCACAAGAAATAATAAAAATGTTGTCAAGTAGAAATTTTTCTCTGATTTGAGAAACCTCAATGATAGTTAAACTATCCCAAAGGGTAATTTGTCATTCCCCACTCATTTTTGACTACTTTAAACCTTTTGAACTTTCAAAGGTGTCAAAGATTGACACAGGCAAGCAATTTCAAATCACTTGGCTGCTAGCATGCTTCTCAGAATTGACCTAAGCCTATTAGAGCCCCTGGTCCAACATACTGTATTTCTTTGCAATGAAATTTTTAGCAAGCTTTTCATAATCAGCATGTGTTTTGAAAAAATATTGCCTTCAATTTGGTAAACTTGTTTTATTTTATGCTCTTTTTTTTAAGTAGCACCTAACAGAGTTGAAGCTTTTACATAGTCAGTACTGGCTGATGCTTAATAAATTACAGGATCCTTTCCTAGGAATGAAAAGAAAGTTAGATCTATTAAAATTTCTCAGAGATTATATGAGCAATTAAGACTACCTTTTTAAAGGTTTTCTTTCTTTCTTTCTTTCTTTCTTTCTTTTTTTCTTTTTTTTTTTTTTTTTTTT
>NDGN011504162.1:2694-28046 GCA_002564285.1 Tympanoctomys barrerae
GTGTGGCCAGCTCAGCCCACCAGGGGGCGGAGCTGGCTGGCATGTGGTGCTGGGGGTTTGAACTGTGGTCAGTGTGCCTTGCCAAGCCTGTCCCAAGTAGGTGCTCCAGACCACTGAGCCATCTCACCAGCCCCGTGTTTGAATAATTTTTAATTTTAAATACAAAAAGTGAGCACTGACCTTTTTACACAGGGCTAACAGTCAAACTGTGTAGAGGAAATGAGCCCCTGCTCTATCCCCCACTGTCCTGATCACCCGTCTTGGGGCCGAAGCTGCAACAAGCCTCCCTCTCCAACGCACGCAGGCTCCCAGCTGTACTGTATGGTGTCCGTTTCCTATCATGTGCTCACCCCTCCCAACACCGCCTTTCTTGGAAAGAAAAAATAACCAAAGCTTGTCACCACGGGTCGAAGGGTTCATCCCTTCCACTGGTGTTGGTTTTTACCCCACCACAGGGTAGTTAGGAGTGGCTGACTAAAAGGGGCTGGGCGGCCAGAGCTGAAGTAACCGTCCGCATAGCTGCACTCTGGTATCAGTGAGGACAGGAGGACAGTGAGGGCAGTGAGGAGGGCACAGCTGTAGGTTGGGATTCTCCATGAAACAACAAAGGGAGATTTCTCCCAAGTTTAGATCAATGAGCCAAAGTTTAAAAAAAAAATTACAAATCATCAGCAGTTGAAACAACTGAGTGTGAACTTCTCTCACCAAGACAGCTCCTATGTTATCAGTACATCTAGGTCTTTCCAGGAAGCGGAAGTAGAGGCCCTGGCACTCCTGCTGAGATGCCCGTGTTAGGCCCTACAAGTATGTGCTGCTGCTGCTCCATTTGCAACTTCTCAGTCTCAAAGACAACAGGCAGAACCAGGAAAATCAGTGGTTTAAAATGAAGGCAACTTTGCCCCTTCCTTTGGGGGACATTTGCTAATAACTGCAGAACTTCTGCTTGTTACACTACGACCTGATGAAAGGCAAGGAAGTGTGATGGGGTGGCTCACCTAGGGGGTGAGAGGCTAGAAATGGTGCTATCCAGTAAGTCCCCAACTTACACAGGAGTTCCACTCTGGGAGAATGTGCTTAAGTTGGATTTGTTTGTAAATCCCCAAGAGTAAGGCTTACACACCTCTGACACACTTCCAGCCACGCAGGGCTTTGACTGAGCGTTGTACTACTGTACACTATTGTGCTGTACAGTAAGCACAGAGCAGCACAACTGTGACAAAGCCAACAGACATGAGCTACTTTCACAATCTGATCACATTTACGAATTTTTGTAACGCAAAGTCTTGTCCATATCTGGACAACTTGAATGTAAGTTGGGACTGACTGCACATCAATGGTGGCAAACCTGTGACACGTGTGCCTCAGCAGGCTGTTATTACTGAAAGCTCTGAAGGATTATTACCACTGCTACACATCCTACGACACACAGGACAATCGCGAAAACATGCCATCATTTGGCCCAAATTATTGCCAAGGCTGAGAAATTCCATTCTAAAGTGCAAGTATACCAGAAAGAATGGCTATTACCAAGAAAACCAGTAACAAATGCTGGAGGGACTGTGGGACAAAGGAGCCCTTCTCCACAGTTGGTGGGAGTGCAGACTGGTGCAACCACTGTGGTAATAAGTGTGGAGAGTCCTCAAAAAACTAGGACTGGTGGTCCCACTTGACCCAGTTATTCCCCTTCTGGGTCTCTTCCTGAAAGAACTGAAAACATACTACAGCGATGTATGCACAGCCAAGTTTATATCAGCACAGTTTGTAACAGCTAAATCTTGGAAACAACTCAAATGTCCAACAACCGAGGAATGACTAATTTTTTTTTAATGTAATGGAGTATTACTTAGCTATAATGGAGGATAAACATGAGACATTTCTAGATAACTGTAACTTACATTGTACTCTTAAGTGAAATAAATTTGACACATACATGTAAATATCACACTGCTTCTCTGGTGTGAGAAACTGAAAGTATAAATAAGGACCAAAGTGTACAACAGGTACTATAAAAAATGAAAACTGTTCAAAAGAAAGGGGAACTAGAAAGGGGAGGGGAAAGGATTGAAGGGAAAAGGAAAAATATGATAAAAGAATAAAATGGAAAAAAAAAGAAAAAGCTTGGAGGTGGGAAGATTGGGAAAAATAAGAGGAATCAAGATATATCATATAGAGGTACAAATTCTCTATGATTCATATGATCATTGTGTATATTTAAAATGTACCAATAAACAATAAAAACTTTAGGGCCGGGGAGATAGCTCAGCTGAATAAGCACTTGCCTGGCAAGTGCAAGGGCCTGAGATCCATCCCTGACTCAGCAAAAAAAAGAAAGAAAAAGAAAAAAACAATAAGAATACTAATAAAATTACTAGAACAGTGCTTACATTATTTGATCCAGCCTGCATGTCCATATGATAATCTGAGCAAATACTTTGAAGATAATAATAATATGCAATACAACAACCACTGTTAATTTCCTATCACCTTTTTTGAAATTATGTATCATTTTTATTTATTCTCTGTAAAATAATTTCATCATGCAAAAGAATGACTAACACTAATAAAAATCAGAGATTACTAAATAACAGTATACTTGCTTCACCACAGACAAAATTAAGTATTTTGTTGAATACTGCAATAATCATCGAAGTGTATTGCTTAGAAAACATTAGCACTAAATTCGGAAACTACTCATGCATATGTATGGGTTTGATAGCTAATAGACACATTTTCCTGTTTGTAAAGGGTTGTTTGGCATTTTACTTGAATTAGAATGTCCCAAAGACTGGTCCTGTTGGGCTCTGCTAATGAACATAAGTAAGACTGCATGCTCCTTGATGAAGTTGAATAAGCACTCCCTGAAATTAAGAAATTCATTCCCTCATTCAATTTTGAGGGATTCAGTCTAACACACGGAACTGCCTTGATGCATGAGAGAGCACATGCTCACATGCCCAGCACTCGGGCTCAGTTAGGGTGACCAAGAGCCCAAGGGGCCCAAACCACCCCCAGTGAGTGCGAGGCCAGCCCAGATTACACAGCATGGCACTCACAACAATTCAAATACCAGACGAAACAGATCAACAAACAAAAAGCAACAATAATCAAAACGACAACAAAAATTGAACACATCCCTGAGCCTTTTCTTTCTTCTTCTTCTTTTTTTGCAGTACCAGGGATTGAACTCGGGACCCTGTGCCTGCCAAGCAGGTGCTTCTTCTACTGAGCTCCCGAGTCTACATTGTTTAATTTTTTAAAATTAATTTTATTGAGAAACAAATAGCAATAAGACAGTTTCAAAACAGGTTAGTAGGACAGTTATAATTAACACACTGCATATTGTTGTCTTTGTAGTAGTTACTCGGAGGTCAAGATGCGGACATGATATCCTGTCCTAACGCTATTAGTACAAATCTTTCTTCTCACTGAATTAAGATAAAGTAGCTGTATATCGATCCTATTTTGTATATACCGATATAAAATGGTTCTTCATTTATATTCCCTTTTTTTGTTTAGTTTTGTCAGAGATGGGTATTTAATAACTACAGTTTTCTGGCAGCAGCTTACCATCCTTCTTCTTCTGTGCCAATATGGTCACTTCTTCTCCTTTAGGGAGGTCAAGCAGAAAAAGAACAGCTTCTTCTCTTATGATATTTGTGAAATCTACATTGTTCACCTATTAAGAGATTTCATAAAATTAGTTCTGGTTGCTTTTTAAGAATATAAAAACAGCTGGGTTTGGTGGCACCTGCCTATAATCCCAGAATTTTCGAGACTGAGGCAGGACTGGCATGAGTTCGAGGCCAGCCTAAGACTATACAGTGAGTCAAAGGTCATCCTGAGCTCACCCCCACAGGGTAAGGAGGGAAAAGGAAGCATGAGGGAAGGGAGGGAAATCCCACTATAGACTGAATCTAATCTAGGCTTTCTTGACTTTTTGAATTGCTTTTTCTTGTAGGGTATGATGCACCTAAACTCAGGCAGCTTACCTTTTTGCCTGATATAAATTCCACCATGCAGCGCCTGAGCCTTATCTGGGGTAAAGAAGGTCCTGCTACAAAGACTATGTCTCTGGGAGAGGAATACCCAACGCTGCTTACTGGCAAGCTGCGGCCTGTGGCAGTGTCCCACCATTCTAAATGTTGAGATGAACTTGAAAGATGACCTGGCAGCTACCACAGGGGTCTAGGACTCATCAGTGGCTAAAATAAAGTACCTCACTGTGCAGTAAAACACAACATTGCAGTAAACCACAGCAAACACATGAATGGGAAGTGGCCAGTCCAGCACAGACTAGATCTCATGGATGCTTAACTGGCGCAAGAGACTCCACACAGAAAGCCTGTTGTACCAGATGCCCTTTTTAAAGAGACTCACAATCCACATAATCTGACATACCCTGAGAATTTGATCGCCTTCCTCTAAACCTTCTTTGGCCGCCGGGCTATCTTCTAGAACACCAGCTACAAATATTCCAACATCATTTCCACCAGCTAGCCGCAAACCCACACTATCTCCTTTTCTGAACTTTACCAATTTCATGCTGGGCCTGTTAAAACAGATCGTTTCATTTGAGACAGTTAACAGAAGCTTGAAAAGTTACAACAAACTGCTATAGTGAAAATGATATTCAGAATGGAACAAAGGACCATCATTTCTAAAGCCTATCAGAGTTCATTAATTTCTTGTATAAAAGTTATTACAATTCAAAATCAGATTTACAGTAATAGCACTCATGTAAGAATAGCTTCACATAATGTTTTTATAAATTTTCCCAATAAAACAATGCCTTCTTCACTCTCAGAGTCTTGAAAATGGGCACAGTGTAATCCCAGCACTATTCTGGAAGCTAAGACAGGAAGAGTGTGAAGAGTGAACCCCATCTAGGCAATTCAGCAAGACCCTGTCTCAAAAAACAAAGGGTCGGAGATTGAGCTCAGTATAAAGGCCTTCGGTTCAATCCCTGGTATCAAAACAGATATTAGGTAGATATGTTACTTTTCCAATAGCTAGAAGAACTTTCTGCTTTTTCGTACCCACCCTAATTCATATTGTATTGCCTCTGCTGAGTAACTGAAAAGTCTCATTTTATATAGGTAAAAACTGAGGCACAAATTAACTAATTTCCCTAATATCACAGGGTCAAAATCAAACTGTAGGGCTTATAATCTCTACAATCAATAGACAGATTTCTAAACTTTGCAGATGGTAGAGTATTAGTAGTCTGGAGCAGTGTGCTTACTCCGTTGCTTCTTTCAATTGTAAAATAAAAATCATTTGGCTTTCGTGGATTTGTCCCATATCCAAACTCTGTTCCACTTTGGTTTTTGATTGTTTTTGGTACCAGGAACTGCACTCAGGACTCTGTGCCTGCCAGGCAAGCACTGTGCCACTGAACTATATCCCCAGCACCCTCTGTACAATTTTGTTTGAGATTAGGAAGGAATAGATGTAGGTAGGCACATTCTGTTATCAGAGGAGTGTTGAAACACTGCTCTGTGACATCCTGGAACAAGCCCTGAAGGATCCTTAGATAAATACGTGGACAGAGACAGATCCTGAGTATAATTAGCCATTACACTTCCTTTCTAGGTTTCTCCTTAACTGTTTCTATCCATGATCATAAAGACATGTTTTACTTATATTCACTATTCAAACATGTGGTACAGAAAAGTCTTCTTTCTTCATTTATTAATAGATTATTAGAAGCTAGTTGAAAATAACTAAAAACTACAAATGAAGCAAATAAGTTAAGGGAGGAAAGCCCTAGATAACCAACTAAATAAGAATCATCTGAGCTTATCACACTTACAAAGCATTCAGCCTCTGATCTTTCTTTTTAACCTGAACTACCACTGGCTAAACATAAAAGAGCCTATATTTAGATGAAGCTACCTGCTGCCAGGTTGGCGATGTCCTTCATCCCTCCCTGAAGTGCCTTACAGTATCAGCTCTATTGCTGATAGCCTGTGTCCTTTGGTTATGGTGGCATCCTACTTTTTCAATAAGCCAAAGGGATTCTCCTCTCTTAAAATTTTATTGAGAGTGCTTTTAAGCATTTTTTGAAGCCCTTAGACCCTAGGCCCTTGGAAATCCTCCTCTAACCCCGATCAATCTAGAGTCAAACAATGAAAGTGACTGAGTGCGGTCTGCAAATTTTAATAAAATCTACTTTTCAGAACCAGAGGACAGTTTCCAGGCCATGCCTCAGTGTCATATCCCTGCACCTGACTGACATTCTGTGCTTTGACAATCTGCACTGTACCAACTGCTTGTAAGTGTAAAATGTGGATCCCTTTTCCTTCAAAGCTACTCACTGAATATCAAATCTTTCTTGGCTCAGCTACTAGTCATACATACATCCCCAAATCCTCTTGGGCATGTGGGCTTAGGGAGATCTCTGGCATCTTACTAAAGTTTCCTAAACCTTAAAAATACATAAAAATGTTCAAGTAATTCCCAAGGAAGAAAAAAGTAAGAGGAATATGATCTCACAGTGTATAAGTTATCACTAATTTAATATCAAATACGTAAAATTTTAAACTTGCGGACTATTCACCTATTATGGTTTAGATCTAGATGTCCCCCAAAGGCCTAAAATGCTCACGGGTGGGACTTCAGAGAGGTGACTGACTTAGAGGTGTGATACCGGATTAGCCCCCTGAAGGAGCACAGGGGTGTGTGATGCTGGGACGTGAAGCGTGGTGGGAGAGGTGGCCCGTGTGGGCACGGCCCAGCAGGGTGTGTGCTCCTCCTCTTCCCTTCACTGCTGCCGTTTCCTTCCTGCCTGCCTGCCCTGCCTTGGGGTCATCCTCTGCCATCTTGCCTTGTCTTGGAGTCAGCTGGTCCTGGACTGAAACCTCTACAACCAGGAGCCACAGATAAACCTTCTCTCCTTTACACTGTGGGTACTGAGTGTTGTACCTCAGCAATACCACAGTACTAAAACATCACCGACTTTTAACATTACTTTTCTGTGCCTTGCTAGGTTAACAACTCAAATCTTGTTTAGTAGAATGAGAAAGCTGAGCATGGGGCACACAGCTATAATCTCAGCAACGGGAAGGCAGAAGCAGGAGGACTACTGCGAATATGAGGCCAGTGTCAGCCATATAGTGAGCTCAAGGCCAGACAACACTGTACAGCAAGACCCTGTCTCAAATGACAATAAGGGCCAGCCTGATAGCTCAGTGGATTAAAACGTCTGCTTAGGCAGATGCAGGGACCAGGGGTTTGATCCCCCAGGGTATGCTGAGATGGGAATGAGACTGGGCGTGGTGGTGCACACCTGTGATCCCAGCACTTGGGAGGGTGAAAAAAAGGAGGATAACTATGAGTCTGATCTTTGTAGTGAGACCCTGCACATCCTGTATTACATACAAAAAAAAAAAAAAGGCCAAAGTAAAATAACAGTGATCAAACCCATTGTATGAAATTTACTAATTTTCAGTGATTCACATCATGTGTCTTTTAACCCAGAGGCAACAAAAACTCATTTGACAATCAGAAGAGTTTGAAATTGTCTTAAAATACTTATACCTCTAATTCCACCAAATGTAAAAAATATAGAACAGCTTTTTAACCCAGAATTATTTTTTCCTCAGAAGCATTTGGGAATTCTGGTTGTCAGATAGAGATACTTGCTACTGGCATCTAGTGGCCAGTGATGCTGTTAAACGCATCAAAATGGAGAAGAAAACACCCTACAATAAATAGTCATCTGCCCCAAAATGTCAACAGTTCCGAAATAGAAAAATATTCACTTACTGATAAAGTACTAGAGTATTAGAAAGCTCATGGAAATTCCATGAACAGTGCTGAGATGTAGAAATATTAATTAATGTGTTTAGTTAATGCTAAGGTATTAGAAAACCTGTAGAAACCCTGATGACTGAAAACAAAAAAAGTATTTTTGTAATTACTGACCTAAAATCTTTAGGAGACAGTGATGAGAAACAAGACATCCACAAAGTTCTACTTTTCTTTAAGCTCTAAGTAATTTTATCATGAGATTGCTAAATACAAGAAAGAAATAACCTAGTCACAATCTTATGTGTCATTTAAAAAGGTATATATGCAATCTGATTTGCAGTTAAATTATCACTCTAGATAATGCTTACTAATGGACAGAGAAGACAATATAATTTTAAACTGCTTTACCGAAGAATCCCATCTTCGTGAGTTGAATTAGGTAAGACACCATCAGAAGGACTGACAGGTAAATCCACATCTGGTTGTCCAACTTGGGCATACACAGGTTTTGGTTCTAAGAAGAAAATTCAAATTGGGCAGCATTTTATAAAAGTATGTGAACAACCAACAAAATAACCAAACTAAAAATTTCACAAAATAAATATGATTCATTAGCAAAAATAAGTTTAGAGAACCTAGTAAGGATTTATACCGCATGTGCCAGTGCACACTTTCTAGTTACACATTCCAAAGTCTCTGTAACAAGCATGCATGTCACATGGTCACCTAGGTTTCCTACAGTTCCAGCTGGTAGGATCTAAAAAGCCTATAATCTCTACAGAAGAGTAACAGAAGAAAAATAAAGAAGATAGACCATGTTTCTCTGTTAAGACTGTTCACAGAGGGCCAATGAGACAGCGCAGCAGACTAAGTGCCTGCTTAGATAAGTGCAGGGTCTGGGGTTCGAGCTCCAGCACCACATGCCACACTAGCCCCACCCCCAGGTGCACTGAGCTGGCCACTGAGACTGGGCGTGGTGGTGCACACCTGTAACCCCAGTGCTGGGGAGGCTGAAAACAGGAGGATCACTACAAGTCCAAGTTGCGCAGTGAGACCCTGCACCAAATACATCAAACAAAAGAGAGTATTTCTGGTTAATAGCCATTTGAAGTGAATAAAGTTATTCTCCAACATTGCTCATTAAAGAGGAACATCAAAGGATGAGGGTGTAGCTCAGCAGTAAGGTGCTCGTCTAGCACAAGCCCTGGGTTTAATCCCCAGGACCCGTGAATAAGTAACATCAGATTGACTTCAAAACTTTCAAAACGAAAATCATTTCACCTGTTGGAATTCTTTTCATAAATACTTTTAAAAGCTGTCTTTAAGGACCCAGCCTAGGAACCGGCAAAGTTCTAAAACTGACTGCTTGTAAGGCCTAGAGATTTTCTTCCTAATGTCTCTCAGTTCCTTCTCTCAAATGTATCTTACTCTGCCTGGTTAGTGGTAAAAATGTGGATACTTACCAACAGATTTTACCCTAGTAGGGACTGGTGGCTATGGGGAGTCTTTGGTATTTGGTACAGGGTCTCACTACATAGCTCAGACTTGTAGTAATCCTCCTGTTTTCAGCCTCCCCAGCACTGGGATTATAGTGTGTGCCACAATGCTCAGTCTCAGTGGCCGGTTCAGCGCACCCAGGGGTGGGACTGGCGCAGCACGTAGTGCCAGAGATCGAACCCCAGTCCTGCACTTGCCCAAGCAGGTGCTTAGTCCGCTGAACTGTCTCACTGGCCCCAGAAATGCTTTCTATCTATAAAAATAAATACATTCATGAAAAGTGCTCACTACACCAACCTCCTTCCTACAAAGAAAACTCTGACAGCCACATACAGAAAAATTTACACATGAGTAATATGGCAACTGCATCTTTAAAATCATCCACAAATCCTGACAATTAGTTTTACAGCAAATGTTTTTTTTTGGAACCTAGCATACTGTTACACTTACCTGGAAGAGGTGGTGTTTGCTTGTCATTTCTTTCAACTGTAACTTCTTCTACTGTTTTGGGGGTATGATTGTCTGTATGTTTTATAGGAGTTGAAATGGCCCCAGGTTTAGACACTCTTTCATCCTCTCTGCTGCGAAGACTATATTGTATTAAAATTTAAAAAAGTGTAAGAATGATTCTGAAAATCCTTTGTGGAAAACAGCACAAGAGAAAGCAAGACAGTTTCAACAACTGTGACAAGAATTTTACTCTAACAATTATCAAAATAAAAATAAGACACTGGCACATAAAAGGTGAAAACTATTAAAGTTACAATGGGGCTGGGGAGATAGCTCAGCGGTATGAGCTCATGCCTGGCAAGTGCAAGATCTTTACTTCAATCCCTGGTACCACCACCAAAAAAAAAAAAAAAAAAAAAAAAAGCATTAAATGAAGTACATAATTTCAAGTGACGCACAAAATAATAAGTTCTGCTGCAGGTAGAAAACAACTATCAATATTTAGGGCTGGGGATATAGCTCAGTGGTTTAAGCGCCTGGCTGGCAAGCGCTTAAAGTCCCAAGTTCAATCCTTGATACTGCAAAAAACAAAAAATTTTTTAAAAAAGTTACAATGCACTAAACTGTATGCACAGATATAAAAAAGCAAAATGTGAAGACATTGAACTTACAAAATAAATAGAGTGACACCGTTTAGTTATTTAAGCTTCTCTTCTACTTTCACATAACAAATAGACAACAGCAGGTTGCATCAGAGGGCAAAGTAAATAAAACAGCAGCCCAGAGGAATTTTAAATTTATCTATATAATTTCAATTTTTTTAATAATTTCAATTTTTTAATAATTTTAATTTTTGCAAGACTATGTTTCTACATTACTTATAAGGGTAGAAAAATAATTTTAAAAAGTCCAAAGATCTGCATAAAGGCCAAAGATTTTTTTTCTGTGTGTACCAGGGACTGAACTCAGAACCTTGAGCTTTTCCAGGTGCGCACTTAAACTGCTGAGCCATCTCCCAGGCCCGATTTTTGGTTTTCTTACTGCCCATGCCTATTTCTAAATCTCTTAGCAACGAAGATTTTTCACGTTTTCTTCCTGAAGAGGTAAAACAATAAATAAGCACTTCTCACAGCTTCTATCTTCCTACTCATTTAACCATCCTGTGGGGGTATATTCTTTAAAAATATATATTTAATGAGCAGTGTGCACATATAACAGTCTCACAGGAAAATCAACACTATTAAATGTTTGAAAGAAAACAAGAGTGAGCTACTTTTAAGTCATAAAAAAATCAAAATCTCAGCTTTTATTTAAATTACCATAATTAGCTAAATATAAAGAACTACAGCGAAGTTTTATATACCTGTTGTACTAACCTCTGATTATAAAAGGGCAATACAAAAACAGTACTCCATATTCTTTTCATTGAAAACTCCAAATGATATAAATACACAATAAGATTAAGGAATTGTATAATTAAAAGCTGTAGATTTCTATTACTCTGTAACATGTAGAATTTCAACTATTTTTTTAAAACATCCAAAATGTGACCAACATTATCATCTTGGTATCTTAACTTATAAACAAATGTAACATTTTAATTCCATCATTATTTGTTATACACTTAAGGCTACTGTTCCATATAGCACAAACTCCTGCTAGTAATTCTATCTTTGGCTATATTGTATATCGAGCTATCACCCTACTGTCCTTGGTACTTATTATAAACATGAAGGCACTCAGTTTTTCAAATTAACATCTCACAGATGGAAGTTGTACCACTGTTAGATTTTTCATTTATGCTTAGAAAATCACTTTTTCATGCATTTCCATTATCTACCAAAAGATGGAAGCATTATTCAGCGCTACACAAAGATGCAGGGCAGTGCTGTTTGACTGAATTACAATAAGTTGTTTACATTTAAAATTTTCTAAAATATATCAAATAAAATGAAGTAAAATCAATGAATAAATTACCAATAAATCATAAATGAGGTATATTATTTTTTCTGTATACTCAGTCTTCAAAATCATGAGATTTAAATATGTATTTCATACTTAAAATACACCTCAGTTTGGCCTGGCCACATTTCAAATGCTCAAAAGCCACACATGGCCTGTGTCTACGGCTCTGGTGACAATAGCATGCATGCCACACCAGGCTCTTTGTTATCATCAAAAGCTCTAAAACTTGTTAGGTTTGCCATCACTGGACTATGATATTGGGCAATGCAGATTTAGAGTTATAGTACTATATAAAACAAAAGGCTCTACTTTTCCAAACATTTGAAATATTTCATTATAAATAAATGTGACCACTAAGTCAGGATAAAATCAAACATACAGAAAAGCAGTGGCAATTACTGTAAGCAACTGGTAAGTCAGTCAAATGAAATTCTACCCAATAGGCTCTAAAATAATATTTAACAATATTGAAGTTAAAAATATATAAAATGACTCAGCAATCAGGGCAGGACTGATGCTCACAAAGACAGACTGCCTCAAACACTAAATTAAAACTTTTTCTCAAGAGACTAAATCAGTTTTACATCATTTCTTAAACAGCAGAACCTAACCTCTGTAACACAAAATCGTTTATATAAACAAAATTAAATCCAAATAAGAAACTGCACAGAACTCCCGTGATGCTTTTTACACCAGCAATTTACTCAGTTCTATGTATTTTAGAATTAAATTCTTACCACCAAATCTGAAAATTCAAAGGCTTTTGTTAAGAGAACGATAAAAGGAGTTTATGAAAAGTACACCTTGCTCCCACCTCAGATGAACTGAGCGAGTCCCCTCCTAAGGTATTTTTAAAACCTTTCATGTAACTGGTATTACCCATGAGAATATATAAGACACTTACTAAGAAGTAAAATATCCTGAAATAACATAAAGTTTAAAAAAAAAAAAAAAGATACCAAGTCCTTAGAAAGTTTAAATGAAAAAAAAGTTTAAATGAAAAAGTATGAAGAAGAACTTTCTGAGGTATAAAACTTACTTGTAATTAAAAAAGTAACCAAAATTGTGAGATTTTGATGAACATACCTTTTGTTTTTAAAGGGAAAGTCATGTCCAAACTGCTTGGTATTAACATGGCTTCCAGATATGAGCAACATACTACACTGCAGCTGCTCCCAGAATCCCTTCAGTGTTACTTATCTCACTGTGTATGTGTGATGGCAGTAATCCTTTTCTGGATAACATCTTTACTGAGTGAGGGAGCTCTTTACAATTAATAATGTTAACTTGTAACAATTACAAGTAATTATTAGTTATAATAAGCCAGTTTTATATTTGGTATAACACAGTAGTCCCTTAAAAAAATCATTATCAGCTTAAAATAAAGACCAAGGCTGGTATAAATTATAAATCTAAAATTTAAAATTTACAAAGAATCAGTTTCACAAATATTGAACTACACTGAAACCAGTACCACACTAGTCACTCTTGTCACATTATTTTCCATTTTAGGAGAAAGCAAAACATCTCTGTAAATAAAAGTTTTAAAAATTGTATCACTTCAAAAGCTCTCTCCAGCTAAGTACAGCTCCTCTGTCTTTTCCTTTGCCTCTTTACTTTCCTGTAAGAAATGTGCTTCTAGTTCTAGGCCTTCTCTCCATATTCGTCTCGAATTTTAGTGATTTCCTCAGCTTTAGAAAACACTTCCCCAGAAATAAACTTCAAACACCTTGAGTTCTAAATGGTCTCTTCAGCTACAGATCTAAACCTTCTTAGCTCTGTTGAGATGTAACTGACAAATAAAACCATATATTTAAGATGTTCAATGAGATGTTTTGATATATGCATATATCACCAAATGATAACCAATGATAATCAAGGGGGCTTGCAGATTAAGCTAAGTTGTTTAAGTGCCTGCTGGGTCAAACTCAGTCAGGCACAGGGGACCAAGGTTCAATCCCCAGTTGCGCATGCCCTAGCAGACCCGCCCTTAGGGCAGCCTGAACCAGCCCCCCTCCCGAAAAAAAAAAAAAAATCAGCATATCTGTCACCTTCCATTCCCTGTATTTGTGTACGTGATGAGAATATTTACTATCTACTCTCAGCCACACAAAGCGGCACATGCCTGTAATCCTAACCTTCAGAGAATTAAAGCATGAGGATCACGAGTTTGAGATCAGCCTGCGCAGTTTAGCAAGACCCCATCTCAGAAAATAAAAAAGGCCAGAGATATGGCACAATATGAAGGATCTATGTTCACTCTTCAGTATGGCAAAGGGAAAAAAGAAGCCAAAGCCCCCACCTGTTTTCAGAGCACACTTCCCATACACAGAATTAACTCAGGTCACATCATACATTAGTTCTCCACCACTTACTCATTTTTTAACTGAAGCTTATGACCTTTGACAAATACGCTCCCATTTCCTTCATCCCCCAAATCCTTCTACTCCATTCTTATCAATTTAACTTTCCAGGCTCCACACCGAAGTGAGAGCATGCAGTACTCGTGTCTTTCTGTGTCTGGCTTATTTTATCTAAACTACCATAATGCTCTCTAGACTTATCCAGGTAGCTGCAAATAGCAGCACTTCTTTCTCAGGGCTAAAGCGTATCCCTCCATGTATGTGTACAGTTCTATCCATTGATGTAGAGACTTAAGTTTATACCATGGATATTATGAATACTGCTGTAATTAATTTAGTGCTTTTCTTTCTTTGAGATATATACCGATGTGGAGCTGCTAGATAACATGGTGGTTCTATTCTGAAGTGTGTCAGGAACTGCTGTGCAATTTTCCAGAAGGCTATGCCAGTTGACTTCCTGTGAACAATACGTAAGGGTCGCCTTTTCTCCTCAACTGTCTTCAGTTCTGGAAAAGACATCTCCACATCCAACTTTCAAATGCACAACACCACACAAGGTAAATTCAGGTCACGTACTAATCAATACAAATCCTTTGGCATGAAAATGCCAAACAGTGCTTTTTGCAAAAAGAAAAATTCAGATTAACCTACTGGTGGATTTCTATTACTGTTAACCTTCCTAAGCAGTAGGTTCTAGAAGCTTGCATCTTCTAAGGCAATGAGTTGGCAAACCGTGGCTGTGGGCCACTGGTTTTTATAACATTTTGCAGAAATATTGCGGCGCCCGTTCATTTCCATGTTGTCAGTAGCTACAGAATTGAGCAGTGACAGTGCAGAGTCTGAAATATTTACCAGGTGGCCTTTTATGAAGAACTCTATCTTCTATTATTCTAGGTAAGAAATACCTAAAGTGAGAAGGAAACAACAGATCTAATCTTGAATATCAAATCATCTACTATCTAACTTATTTGTACAGAATTCCAGATACACATGTCAAGGAAATAACCATTCTTTCAGCACCAGGATGCTATTACCTGCCACTGCTGGGCTGCTGCGGAGAGTGTCTGGAGTGATCGGAGGGCTCTGAGCGCTGGTCAGGAGACCGTGATCGGCTGCGGCGGGGAGGCCTGTCATGTGAGCGACCGGAATGATCTGAAGCTAGTGACTGAATTTCTGAAATGTCTGTGAGATAAAAAGGCGCTACTTACTTCTCCATCAAATTACTGCAATAAAGCATAGAGTACTCCAATGATATTCATATGAAATAAGCTACTAAGTATGATTTCACACTGAGCACTAACTGTGCCAGCCAGAGCTCAGGTCAAGAGTGGAGAGCTGCCTACACACAGACAGACACACTCTCACACACACGCTCCCCAGATGTTAGATTATAAAGGTGTCTGGCTTATGGAAAGTTACCATTTCACTCAAACATGACTAATTTTCCTAGTACTTAAAAGAAACTACTCAAAAGGAAAGAACAACTTGGATGGGGGTAAGGAAAAAAAAAGGGAAAATAAATTGCAAGATAGCTGATAATACACTACTAACTTTTATTAGTTCATTGAAAGGAACAGTTAGTGCTTATGTTAATTTTGCATACCTATATCTATTAATCTGAGCAACTATTTTGAAGATAACAATATGCAATACACTAATCACTGTTAATTTCCTATCATCTTGAAAAGTCACCTTGCTGGGCGTTGTGACATTTCCCTATAATCCCAGAGGCACTGAGGCAGAAGGCTTGCCAAGGCCAGCCTACGCGATATACCGAGACCTTGCCTCAAAAAAAAGAAAAGAAAGGAAAAAAGAAAAGGAAGGAAGGAAATAAGTTACCTGGAAAACACCAAATAGAAATTTACTTACCATCTCTTTCAGACGCATTAGCAGAATGGATACTGTCAGAAAGGTCAGGGACGTTCAAGAGGGTCGCCCGCTCATCTCTCTGAACTACCATTTTTAACTTGCCTTTAGACCTTTCTATCAATGTCTTTGCATCTGTCAGTGACATATTTTCAGTGACAGTACCATTTATCTGCAACAGAAATGAAACTATATATTGAAAATAAATGACAAAGTACAAATGTTAGCTTATTCTGTTCTACTGTAAACAGGAATATCCAAAGTACTCAATGCTGTGCTCTTAAGAATCACCAAAATATTCCCTTTATACTTTACTGAATCATCAAAATATTTCACCTTCCTGAAATAATAATATTTATGTCGCTACTGCTTCAGATAAACCCCAATTGGTATCTCTTAAACCCTATTCCAAAGCTCATTACATTCTATTATTTATAAGCAAACGAAGAAAAATATTTCAGTAATATCTGGAGCAATTATCAAAACTACTTAATGTGTAAGAACAGAAATGCCCACCTACAAGGCGGCGTCTGCTTGTGAATGATATGTATTTGTAGCAATTAATTCTCACAGGATAACCCTATAGCTAACATATCATTGTAGGTATAGCAACAGACAGGGACAATTTAACTCACTCTCCCTTGAACACTCACTTTTAATTCTCTTTGGCAAAAGTGCTTGAAACATAAGTTAAAACTAGAATTTATTCTTTATTTCACTTCACTAAAATGTAAAAGTATGACTATACCTTTAGTACAACATCGCCTTCTTGAATATTGCCATCTCTTGCTGCCAAACTATCTTGTGAAATTTCCTTTACAAATATATGGCTGGCCAAGCGAAGACCATATTCTGAAATAAAATATTTAAATGTCTTTAATGTAATATAAGACAATTGCTGTATAAAGAGTTTTAAGGACAATCAATGACATGAAATCATTTTTGACTACTCTGCAAATACATTATCAAAAGTCTGCAATGTTAACGTGAAGGCAAAGTGAAAAGTGTATGGCTCAAGCGAACAGTCCACACCCTATGTTCTTATTGTGCTGAAAAGCAGAAAGCTCTGAAACTGTATCACTTCTTTCTGACTATGCAAATTATTACACTGCCTGAGGCCTGAAAAACTTCAGAAAGTGTGACAATTTTCTTGATGACCATTATGAAGCTTGTACTAGTTTTATTCTTCCTACCTCCTACAGCAAAAGTGCATTTGCTTCTCCATACGAAACCCTGGAAAGCCCTAAGACCACTGGCACTGCCCACTACATGCACTGCACAGCCTGTAGCCAGCCAGCCAGACATAAGCAAGACTTAAAATGCCAGTCTTCTTTCTACACAGTCAGCAAAGGATCTGGGAAAAACAGCATTAACTTCAACTGTTCTCAGAGTTGTCAGAGTTAAGGCAGTTATCCAGAGAACTGCTCAGGCTCTTGTAACATCTTCAGAAAATGTACTTCAGAAGAAAACAAGACCAGTAACCGTAATTATCAGTCATCAAAAAAACAAAACAAAAAAACCCAAAGGCATGACTGAATAACTACGAGGCGGACAACACAGAACATAGTGACTCTTGTAATTGTCCTAATAACCTATTTTGAAACTTGGTTTCATTGTTAGGTTTATCTTTTTTTAAAAAGGAAAAGAACAACTGGGATGAGGGAAAGGAGAAAAAAGGACACACACAAGAGAGCTAAGGAAGATTTAATGCTTAGTTCTTTGATCAATGTTGCACGCCTATATCTAGTAATATGAGCAACAAATCTAATGATAACAATGTGTAATATAACAACCATTATTGATTTCCTATTCTTGTTTTGAAATTCTGTATCATTGTTACTGTTTTTTATTTCTTTTTGTCTTTATTTTTTCTCTTTAAAATAAAACTTTTTTTTAAAAAAAGTATTTATTAATACAGAGTCTACAGGGTCTCACTGCACAGCTTGGACTCTTAGTGAGCCTCCTGTTTTCAGCCTCCCAAGCACTGGGAATACAGGCAAACGCCACCATGCCCAGGTTCAATCACCATCTCAGCCTGCCCTGGGGACGGGGCCAGCAAGGCTTGTGGTACCGAGGATGAGCTCTGCCCAAGCAGGCACTTTAGTCTGCTGAGCTATCTGGCCAGCCTGTAAAAATAAAACTTTTTTTGAAAAGGTATGAGTAGCTTTGTGAGGATATGAAGGACTCTTCCTTTCACTGTATTCAAAACTAAGACCAAACTAAAAACCACACACAAAAACCAGAACAAAATTAAATTAAAAACCTAAGACAAAATACAGAACTATTTTTACTCTGAGGTAAGTCAGCAAACTTGGTACTGAAGAATCCGAAAGTTCTATTACAGTTCCAGTTTACCATAAGGTAGATGTGCTCACAAACAGTGCTCACAAACTGAACTAGGAACAGGAGGAGGAAAGAAAATGGCTCTAGGGGGCCCAGGCAAGGATCCAGGCAAGCAATATACTTTATAAATGGGCATTATACGACAGAAAAGTATAAAGGAATACTAAATGACTGTTATACAGATGACCCTAAAATAGTCCTTTATATAATATAATGTGTATTTATATATTCTTTTAAAAATACTGGGCATTTTTCCAGAAGAACTAAAAACACACCAATATATATACACTCAAGTTTATAGCAGCGCAATCTGTCATAGCTAAATCCTGGAAACAACCCAGATGCCCATCAACTGAGGAATGGATTAAAAAAAAAAGATGTGGTGTTGTGGTATTTTTACACTGTGGAGTATTATTCAGCTATAAAACAGGATAAACTTGAATCTTTTGTTGGTAAATGGATGCAATCAGAGAACATACTCTTAAGTGAAATAAATCAGATCTGCATGTGCAAAATTCGTATTGTCTCCTCAGCATGAGAACCCAAGAGAAAAATAGAATCTGAAGGGTACAGCAGATACTGGGAAAAGGGAATGAACTCATTCAAAAGCAAAGAGTTACTGAGTTGAGAAGGACAGGAGAGGGAAAAGAGATTATCTATGTACGTAAGCAGGATGGTCTGGACAACTGTACTGTGCACTTCTGCTGGTCTACAGAAAGAAGCAGTTAATGCTTTAATCTGTTTTGACTTCTTTTGTCAATTTGTACTTTTTCTCTTAATTTCTTATACTTTTCTTTCTTCTTCCAATTTATATGCATAAATCTGGTAATATGAATGAATGACTGGAAAACAACACTATGTATTAGAAAAAATACTGTGAAAATCACATTACTTTGTTAAGATAAATTCTGTGTCATTCATAATTTTTCATTTTAACTCTAATTGGTATTCTTTAAAAAATAAAAAAAATTAAAAATTTCTTTATCCAGTTTTTCCACATATTTCCTCAGGTATATGATAAATATGTACCAGAACTGTGGGGAAACAACAAATGAGATGCTCCTTGCATTCGGGCAACTTACATTATGCAACCACTGGAGAAAAAGATGTGCGTTACCAAGGCAATGAGAAGGGCAAATACGGTTCTACATTTGGTAGGGGGGTCAGAAACACTCCTTGAGGAAGAGATCCTAAAGCTCAAACTTCAGCTAAAAGACATTAAAATTAAACCTGAAGTGTGTGTGTACACCTGTGTGCATGTGCTAGAGGAATGATTTTAAAATGTACCAAAAGTATAAAGGAAAGAAGCTGGCAGGTGTGAAGACCTACGTCTAATATATGTAGTTGGTAATGAGAAGAGTATCAAGACAGGGACAACAGAACAATCCACAGACACATCACAAAAAGAGTCTATATACAACCCACTAAAAAGGATCCAGAAAAAAGCCATGAGATAAGAGTCCCCTGAGCCAGACATGGTGGCACACACCTATAATCCCCGCACTTGGGAAGCTGAGACAGGAGAAATGCTGTGAGTTCAAGAACAACCTGAACTGCATAATGAAACGCTATCTCAAAAAGACAGAGAAAGATGGGAGGGGAAGGGAGAGAAGGAGAGAAGGGAAGGGAGAAGAAGGGGGAGAGGAGAGAGCAGGGAGAGGAGGTGGCAAGTGGACAGGCCCTGAGGAGTGATTCCCTCTCCACCCAGGGTAGTAAAGACAGAAGGGGGACAGATAAGACTGGTATGTAGGAAGACATTAATTAAGCACAAGGAGAGCAAAGATGTCAAGGATAAGTGCCCTGGTATCTGCGGCTGGCTTGAGATGGATTCCAGACCTTCACAGTGAGCCACAGCCTCAGTTCTTTCATTTTTTTATCCTGAGACAAGTCTTTTGAAGTCACTAAATTACTCAGGCTGGGTCTGAATTTCCAATTCTCTTCCCTCAACCTCCCAGAGTGCTGAGATTACTAGTATACACTACCATAACTGCCTTTTTTTTAAACAAAAATGATCAGTCATATATAACCAAAGCAACAAATCCACTATTCAAAAATCAAATTTGATGATGATTGAGAGAAAGGATCTGGGCATCAGCTTAAAATTGGGAATGAGTCCTGCCTTTCAGAGAAATGTCCTTTAACAGGTCCCTTCTTTTAAATCCCTCCCTTTAAAAAGCAGCCTCTAGCCAGCAAAATGATCAAAGTCACTCTTTCATTGTCACACTAATACTGACCCTAACTGAATTTCAATTTGGTGAGGGTGACATTTCTTTTTATATATTTGGTTGTTCTCATCTTAAAAAATCCAAAATCTGAATACTAAACAATTCATTCAAAGTATAATCTGCTTGCAAAATGATTTAAGAAAATGGCCAGCCATATTCAAGCCTGCCATAACACATTTTACCTTCCAACATACAAACAACAAAGCAGAGAAACAGAACAAAGATGTGACGCGATGTCAGCTGTACCTTCCAGTAACCCTAGTCTTAAACCCTCCATGTGAAAAGAGCAGTGAAAGCACTGGGACAGAATACCTTCATTTTTCCGGGACTTCACCAGTGTCACTCTGGTGGGCTTGGCAGGCTGACTGGAGGCCACAGAGCGCCTGTCCGAGCGCGGAGACAAACTCCGCTCTCTACTTGCACTCCTATCCCTCGCCCAACCTTTCTCATTCCTTCTGTTAACCACACCACCACGGCTACTTCTTGGCTCATGTACTTCCTCCTCATAACTGTCTTCTTCATTGTCAGAAACTGGCTCAGGATCAGGACGACTTACTGGTATCTGAACTTTCTTCTTTCTTCTAATAGTCTACAAAACAAAATTTTTTTTCACTTATTTTCATAGATGCAATTTCAGCT
The DNA here is from genome assembly GCA_002564285.1 of Tympanoctomys barrerae. Classification (NCBI taxonomy): domain Eukaryota; kingdom Metazoa; phylum Chordata; class Mammalia; order Rodentia; family Octodontidae; genus Tympanoctomys; species Tympanoctomys barrerae. Next base: position 23,795 of record NDGN011504162.1, read on the forward strand.
CCTAAGAGAAAGGAACAATGCTCTCCTCCTGTCCAGTGTTAATTTAAATATCAATGAAAAAGATACACAAATAAGTACAACCAACTACTTACTAAACAATATACTTCCATAATGGCTGTGTTTTCTGGTTAAACAACAAATTAAGTGGGTTAAATAAATCCTTATTTACTTCATTCAGAAACATGTTCCACTGTAATAACCATAAGCTTATAGAAAACTGGTAATGGCTGGTAGTGAAAAAAAGGCACAATACTCAAATAAGATCATTCTGTCAAAATTACAAAAACTATCACATACTTATAAGCCCTACTTGATTCCTTAATCAAACTGCTGGCCTGTATCTGTATCAAATCCCAGTCACCCTGCAAGCCCGCTGATATAGTTATTTACCACACAGCAACATTCACCGCAGTAGGCTGCAGCTAATCAACTGGCTTCACCTACACGAACTTCCTCCACTTCTCAACTCACTTGTAACTTCCCGCATAGGCACACCTTCTTTCTTCTGCCCTGACTTTCTCAAGGCTCTGTTTCCCTGTTCACATTTTTCACTGTCTGTAGTCCAGGCTGACATGTACTACCTTCTGATCAACAAGGCTCTGTAATCTTGGGCTGCACCACGCCTCCTCACATGGGCACACACCAAAGCATGAAGACCTGAAGGTGCTTCTGGGCTAACACCTGTCTTCTGATAGAGACAGCCATATCCCCTGAAAACTTGCCTAGTCCATCTTCTTTCCAATTCTTCCATCCTCGCCTACTCTCACCCTACCAATTCTCTGGTTTCACTTGCCTTCCTCCCAAGTTTGCATGGCGTTGCATGCTGTCACACTTGAACGATTTTCTACTGACTACTCCATCATCTGCCATGCCAAATACTGGCCCAGTACTCTTCACTTTTGGATGGCTACATTTTTACACTTGCACATTAGGTCCTCTACAAATGCACTTTATTTGACAGAATTTCTGACCTTGTTCAGCCGTCTCTCAGCTACAACTTATTGCCTTCAAAGAAACTTGTTAACATAGGAGTTCAAAACTATTTTCCACAATCCCCCAATCACTGAGTGTGCTTTTTGGGAACGAGTGAGCCTTTATACCTCCATCCATGCCTCACTTTTTTCAAAGTATCTCATTTACTCAGTGTTCCTTTCTTTTGATTTCAAAGACCAAGTAGATATCTTATGAGTCTGAATAAAGCCTTTCTATTTGAGCTTACTCTCATCCCAACTCATCTCCAATACTTTTATCAGTTATTATCCTTCATGTTACAACTTTAAGCCCTCTGAATTCACCTCAAATCTATTCTCTGTCTACTAATATCCCAATTAATCTTCTGTCTTTCTCTCTCATTACTTACCTAAAAATTTTCACATCATCTTATTACGGCTAAATTTCTTCAAGGGGTGATCTACACTTACTACTGCTGCTTCCTACTAATACCAAGAGTTTTCAGTGTAGCCTTTTCTAAAANAAAAAAAAAAAAAAAAAAAAAAAAAAAAAGAACTCTGAAGCTGAAAGATAAGAAGCAACAAGAAAAGCCAGCATGTACAAAGGACAACCAATATTTGCTATAAAATGAGCAAGAAGGCCTGCCTTTTCCCTCTCGGGACACCTTCACCATGGGGGTCTTTATCAAGGACATTTACTAAAAGCATTTCTAACTGACTCCCTCCTTTTAAGACTCACCTCTTTCTTCTTTAGTGTCCAACATGGTACACTGGGAGAAATACTCTCTAGTACTACTTCAAAAGGGCATGAGTCCCAAGTAATATCTAAACAAAGGCCTTTCCTATCATCCTGGTAAAAGAGCTACCTGTATGGAAATCTACTGTATCTGGGCTATTCTCAGTTATAGTTGTATGTGTGCATACTCATCTAGCCTACTAAGATTTAAGTTCCCTGTCACATACTCAACTGTACATACAATGAAATTTTTGTACCCACTAGGGTACAACTGAAAAACTGTTAATTTACTTCACAGTTAAACAGTTATAAACTCAAGTAATACCTTGCAGGTTTGACAATAAAGCTTGACATTTTAGGAACAAATCATTTTCGGGAAAGACACCCACTTCAAAACAGTTTAGCTGAATTATTCACATGGAGACTAAAACAAAATGAAACCATGTATGTACTATTATAAAATACAGGACAGAAGTTCTGAAAACTGTGGTAAGGTAAAAAGGCTTTTGTAAGCAAGATAACAACAGCAGGACCAATAAAGTGAAAGTCTTGGGCTGGGGAGACAACTCAGTGGAATAAGTGCTAGCCTGGCAAGCACAAGGTCCTGAGTTCTATCCCTGGTACCACCAAAAACAAGAAGAAAGTCTACCAGACATGACAACATAAAAATCAAATGTTTACATACTAAAATTATACAAAAACAAAAAAAAACCCTACAAACAATTTGCATATACTTACAAATATCAAATGAGCAAACAATATATTAGTATGACAAAAGAGTAATGATCTTAGTAAATAAATACATTTAGCGTACAAACTCAAGGGACATGGACAGGAAAATAAAACAAAACATAAACGGTAGTAACACAGGGTAAGAAGGTTAAACCCACTTGTGACTTTAAATATTTCACTTGAAACACTTAAGTTACCCTGGGTTTGATCCCTAGCACTGCCAACCCTGCTCCCAAAAACAGTTCTATTGAAATGTTTATGTAAATTTGGCAGATTCAAAGTGTTGATGAAAATGAATTCTAACTATATAATTCATTTTCAAAAAAAGCAACACACATCGCCATGAATAAATTCTGGGCTAGCTGGGCATGATGGTACATGCCTATAATCCCAGCACGTGGGAGCTGGAGGCAGAAAAATCATGAGTTCAAGGCTGGCCTAGGATAAGAGTAACATCTTGTGCCTTAAAACAGAACAGGAAGCCAAAGTCATTCATGGCCTCTGACTCTGAAAAGCCACTTCTAGGAACTATTCCTAAAAAGTAAACAAGAAAGTATTTGTGTAACAAACTTCACTTCTACTTTCTTAAATAGCTGTGGAACTAATCAGCAATGCCCCCCAGTGAGTGAGCCAGGTGAAGTGCCTGCATATTATAGCAAAATGCTACACAACCGTGTAGATGTGTAAACTGGGTAGCTCACAAACATTACCACTAGAGCAGGGCGTGTGATTTTTTTAAAGTATACTCTGAATTTTGGTAAAAATTTTACGTGCTAATTTTAACAATAAATCTAGCTGCTGTTCATCTATAGTTAAATTAAGCATATTTATAAGAGTTGTAGTATTGGAAACTATAACATTTTAATTAAATGGAAATCCCTTATTGAGCCTACTGCCAAAAAGGCTTTTGGTTTATGGAAAGGTAATCATACCACTAAACACTACAATGTAGGAGCGCAGAAAAGAAAGAAGCTGCTCCTTTGGAAATGGGGGGGGGGAATCACCCAAAATCAAATACATAATGCTCTTGAGGTTTTAGATGCTCCAATTATGTTTGGGGATAAGATGTTAAAAGAAAGGGGGTGGGTAGCTTACAATGAAAGATCAACTCCACAGACTGGGTTTTATTCTAAAATTAATTTTGCAATGAAAGACAATATAAATTAAGGATATGATCCAACCTGCTTGAGTGCAGGAATGAGCAGGTATTCTTCGCTAATTAAAACACTTCTACCAGGTCTTGTACAGCTTCTCCCCAGAAAAGCAAAGAATCTATGCTCAAGCCTCTTGTCCAACTGATAAAACTTCTGAGCTGGCCCACATCCCCTTACACATCGTCCAAATATGTGCTATTTCAAATACTTTCTTAATTTTAGATCTTCTTGTTGGGAAAAGTCTAGAATACATGAACACAACCTTCTCAGTGTATTATCAACGTGAGGCATGTACACTAAATACTTAAGTGGGTAAAGACAAAACAGCTGGACGTTAACAGAAAATTAAGAGGACCTAAAAAGAGAAATGGGTAAATGAGCACAGCGCACCAACTCAGGCATGCAAGTTAGGAACCAAGGAAGGTGCTCCCCTGACAGGTGCAGAGCCCCATATGAAAGATACTATGACTAGCTCAAGTCAACAACTTCTGAGGATAATCCACTAATATTACAGACTGCTAGACAGTGTTGGATTTAGCTGAATTCAAACACCTATAGTATTTAGATGCCACTAGAATACCCACCTCTGACAGGACTAAAAAAAAGGGGGCAGGGGAATACAAAGGAAAGATCATTTTGTATTTATATATACAAAATAGGATAGATATGCAGCTACTTTC
>NDGN011504191.1:4588-16948 GCA_002564285.1 Tympanoctomys barrerae
AAGAAGAAGAAGAAGAAGAAGAAGAAGAAGAAGAAGAAGAAGAAGAAGAAGAAGAAGACAGACCCAAGTGGGTTGCCTGGGGTTCAGCTTTTTTCCATAGTGTCAAATTATCTCCTAACAGTGAAGCAACCCATACTCGAACCAACAGGACCCCCCAAATTCCTATTTTTTATAGTCTTCTTGCACTTTCTATGCCCAGGCCTTTCAATTATGCCAGTCTGGTGGTTATAAAGTGGGGCTTAATGGTGTGTTTATAGATGACAGCATTCTCATCCCCCCTAATTCCCAGGCCCTAGCAGAGGACTGTGCATGTAGGAGAGCCTCACTCACTTTTTATTTGATGAATGAACAGCAAGAATACAGTGTGGCAAATAACATAACAGAGGACAGCATGACCAAAGTGTTCATAATTCAAGCAAATCTCTCTTTAATCTTAAAACCTAGTTGCACAGCAGACTTACCTAGACATCCTTTTATCTCCATACTGTCATTTTATTATGGAAAAATTTCAAACATACAGCAAAGTTAAATTTTTCAGTGAATAATCATGTGTACCTACCCACACTTAGGTCCTACATTAACATTTTTCTATATATTTGTGTTAGAGGTATTCTTTTTTAAAATATTTATTCCCCAGGGTTATGATTCTGATTTTGTACCTCTGAGAGGGGAGCAAAGAATGTATTTTTGTTGCTTTGTTTTGTTTTCAAATTCCCCAGGTGATTCTGATGAAAAGCTAACTTGGAAACCATTGCCTTAAGGAACCCACTGAAATAAATAAAGAAGACAGATTTGTAATTAGGTCAGCAGTGCTCATTTATTTTTTTGCAGGGAAAACAGTTATGCTGGGTGCCTAAAGCCATATTCTTAGACCACCAGCATTCTGAGGAAGTGTGTCAGCCAGTGGTAGTTTTGTGGAACTGTGGACAGGTTCCTGGGAGGTTATGGGTAGGTCCTCTCCATGCTGGATGCCAAGTAGGACCCAGCTCTAGTCAGCCTGGACTCTTCTCTCCAAGCACCACAGGCTCAAGAGACAGCCTTGTTCTCCGAATCTGAGCCAGCTTCTTTCAACATTTGGGTGCTTTGTGGGCTTAAATGTACCCTCCTTCAAGATCATGTGCTGCTATCCTTCTCCCCTAGTAACTTAGAACATGGAGCAGTGTCGCTAAAGAGGTCACTAGGTTAAAATGAAGTCATTGGGTTGGGCCCTGACCCCATATGACTTCTAAAAGGAGGGAATTTGAGCCCAATGCACTGAAAGAAGTCATGAAAAGACCACCACTTATAAGTCAAGGCCTCACAAGAAGCCAACCTTCTGACACTTCACTATCTTCTCCGACCTCACAAACAGCTCTTTACCCATGGCTACTAAGAGTTGGTCAGGGAAGTGACCACTGTCCCCTGTGCTCTCCCTATGGAAGCTGGTAGGACACAGAAACATCCTTTCCAGGCCCCTTGTTCTTGGATGAGGGGTATCCCCAACACAAGGAATGGGGAGCCCTGTACATATAGGTAGGTGTCTTCAGAGCCACTCATCTAGCTGAGTGGTCACTCAGGATAATGCAAAGGCTGGGTGAGGGCACATTCAGATTTCCCCTCAGGGCTCAAACCTTCCTCCTAAAATCCCACACCTCTGGAATCTGTTTCAGACAACCTTTTTCTCCAGAGAGTAGAAATTAATTTTGGCTCCTCCCTTCAAATTTTCAATCATACGATATAAGTAAATGAAGTTCCCATCTACATCTTTGCTCACCAATCTTAAAATAAGATGGGGTCAGCCAGATAGCTCAGCGGACTAAAGTGCCTGCTTAGGCAGAGTGCAGCAGCCAGGGTTTGATCCCCAGAGTCCCATGCTGGCCCCACCCCCTGGGCACACTGAGATGGCAGACTGGGCATGGTGGTGTGCGCCTGTAATCCCAGTGCTTAGGAGGCTGAAAATAGGAGAATCTATGAGTCTGACCTATGTAATGAGACCCTATAGACCGTGTAGACCCTGTACCAAATACATTAAAAAAAAAAAGTGATGGATGTTGAGTGGCAATAGTGACAAGTATGTAAAACAGGACCTTTTGCTAGGTAGTGGCACTTTTTCATATATAATATCTTTATCCAGTCCTCTTTGGTACAATTTGAACTTTGTGATAATTTTTCTGACCTACTTCACTTCTCTTGGTGCCTATCCACTGCCATCTCCATCACTGTACACCCCAGCCACCTCTGCTCCCCTCAGTCTACTTCTTCCCTTTGTGTTTCATTTCTTGGGACATTCTACCCCCCAAGGCCACCATGGCAGATCTCCTATACACGGGGACCTAGCTAGTGGATGCAGGAGACTCAACTGCTTGTAACATGAGCACATACCTCTAGACTTGTGGACCAAAGTTGTAAAAAGGGCAACTTGAGCCCTTTCCACTTCTGAGGTGGGGGTTCCATGAGTAGGTCTATTTGTTTTTTCTTGTTCCAAAATAAACATCCTATCTCTGAACACTACAAACATCCCCAGGTGTCTTCCTACTCTTCAGTGGCTGGGTCCCATTGAGCCTTTGTTTCATGTGTTTCAGGTTTCACTCCTCTCTAGGCTGTTCACTTTGGTTTACCCAGCCACACTATGTCTGTTCTGCCATTCTGTTTTCCTTCTTTTTATTCTTGTCTTTTAAATGCTTCCTTTGACTGTTTTAATACATGTTCTTGTAACCCAATTGCTCATTTCATCTAATTCCTTGTTGTAGCAACCAAGTACCTGGAAACCTTTCTCACTCTTCCATTCCTCAAAGCCCTAAATCTTTTTTTTTTTTTTTTTTTTTGCGAAATCAGGGATTGAACTCAGGCTCTTGCACTTGCCAGGCAACCGCTTATTCTACTGAGCTATCTCCCTGGCCCCTCAAAACCCTAATTCTACCAGGTGGCTTGGTATCTCTATCAGGAAAATAGGGTATTCATTTTAGAATTAAAATCTTCCACTGAGCAAGATCACCTTTAGAAAAACATGCAAGGGGCTATCCAGTCCAGAATCCTTAGTTTGGTCAGTAGGATACAGCAACTGACTGACCACGCAAATGTAATATTCAGCCTGAGGTGGAGAGTTTCCTCAGAGCCCTTGATTATTTATTGGGAAACCTTTGGATTGCTGGCAGTTGTGGGGGGAATGAATGGAAATGCTCTGGGAATGCCCAGAGAGAAGGGCAGTTTGAGACAAAGACTACGTGTGTGTCCACTTGGTCCTGCCCTGAAGTCTCCAATTTAGGAATTGTTCATCTGGCTATGGCTCTTAAGGTTAACTGGCAAAAGTAGTCTAACAGGCTCATCAGCCATTAACACATGGATGCCAGTTGGCTTATGAGTCCCGACAGAATCAAGTGTCTGGTCCCCTCACCTGTCACTAACACCTCCATGCCAAATAGATTATGAGATTGTACTGCTCTGGAGCCAGTTTAGCAGGAAGAGAAGAGGCATGAGCCACTTTAGAAGACTGATGAAGCCATTCAACAAGAGAGCCCACCCTGGCAGGGAGTCTCCAAAACACCAGAAGGTAACACAAAAGAGAGCTGTCCCCTCATGCCACCCCTACCAGAAGGCATGCCACCGGTTTGTTGATTTAACTTCTCTAGCATCTCAGAGTGGAGAGAAGGGAAGTGTTGACATAATTTGCAAAGACTGATTTCAAAAGAAGGAACAAGACAAGTTGCTAGGGGGAGGGAGCATTTCCAGTGAGGCCCCCTTGTTCCTGAACTTTTAGGTTCCGACACCAAAGGTCTGCTTCCCTCTGCCTCACTGTTCTGCTCTTGCCCAGCTCCAAGAATTTACACTCAAACCAATTGTTTGCCATAATAAGCCCCAGACTGAAATATGAATACATTCATCTGAATTAGTGGATTGGGTATATCAAAAAGACTATTAAAAACCAGGCACATCTGCTCACTGCTTGACACTCAAGGGAAGAGCTATGCTGAAGCTCATGAAACCTCTCTCAATGCCCAGGCCTCTTTCTAGGCTCTGTATTTCATTTTGTATTTGTAATTTTGAGTTCTTAAAGAATTGCCACTCCACAAGCTCCTAAAGATTTAACATTGCCCCTATGTCCATTTTTGATGATCAGCCTTGGTCAAACTCCCAAGGAACATGGAACCAAGTGCACTAGCATGGTGGTGGTGATGGGGTCTACTTAATTAAGAAAAGCCAAGTCTACAAACTCTACTGGAATTTCCCCCCCCCAAAACTGGCAGAACTAGCAATTTTTTATTCAGGCCATTCAAATGCCCTTGGCTCAGCTGTTTCTCTCAGTGTCACTTTCATATTTTGTTGTCACCTTTCTCTTTCATATTCTATATCACCTATTTGGAGAGGAAGTTATACTTTTCTCTTCACTGCTCACCCTTGTAGATGAATGAGGTGGTTTGACAGATGCAAAAGATAAGGGAAAATGTTTCCCTTATTGTTGTTGTTTGGGGAAGGGGGTATCTTTTCTTTTTGTTAAAAAATGACTCCTCTCTCTTCTCTTTCTCTCAAGTCAGTTGGTATGAAATATGTTTTTGGACCAGCCTTGTTCACAAGTCTACCCAGCATTCCAATGTTTAATTACTTAATGTGTCTCAAGCACAAACATTCTGGAAACTCAAATGACTCTATTAAAGAATGGTACATGATCTTGGGGGAAGGGGAATAAACTAACTCCCAAGGTTAGTATTATTTAATAACACATGGGCTTGGGCATGCCCCGCAAAGCTCTAATCACACAATCAGCCCAGAAGGAGGGCGGAAAAGGCTGGCTTTGGGGGTTGGGGGTGTAGCTCAATGGTAGAGCACGTGCAAAGGCCTGTGTTGAGGAGTCTAGGGAGGCTGGCTTTGTTGAAGACCTCCTAATTAACTTAGATTCAGTTCATTTTATCACCACATCCCTTTTGCCAGTATCTGTAGCTCTTTTTTTTTCCTTCCGTAATGCGGTTCATTGAAAGAGCACCTCTCTGCTGTGTGTGAAACCGTCTTCCCAGCAGGGGGTCTTCCCTGAATAGGATGCTCCCATTTAAAGCCCAAATGCTTTCCCCAGGACCCACCAGTACCTCTAGCCCCATCACCCAACCTTGCCTAGTCTGGGAAGGCAGCGTGGGTGGGAGCATTTGGGTGGTATTGCCCCAAAACCACAGTAATTGGAAGGGAAAGGAAGCAAATATCAATTAGGGATTCCTCAGCCAGCTACCAATCTTTCCAAGGCGCTCCACCTTGGTCTCTTCAGAAGCAGCGGCTTCCTAGGGACCTCCAATGGAACCGAAGCTACTCTACATACTATTCACATCTCACAGGGCTGAACGTTTCCCCAGGAAGCCTCGGGTTATCTATCCAGCTCCCGGCCTCCCCGTGGGCCTGTCAACTGCCAGCTTCCCAGCGCTTCCGTGGGAATGCAGCAGGCAGGGGCTTAGAAAACCGAGGCCATGAAAGGTGGAGTTCTTCGGCAGCCCTCGCGGCGCCCCCCAGATCCCCCGACTGCAGGGAGATGCTTAGAGTGCTTCCTCGCTAACTCAGCACCCCTCCCCCTGGGGTTCTGGCAAGAGGGCCAAATGTTAGCAAATAATGGAGGGGGGCAAGGTGGGGCAAGCGAAGGGAGCGCAGGGACCCCCCGCAGACGGGGTGGCAGAAGAAGATGGGGGGGGCTCCCAGGCCCGGCACCCCCCTGGAAGGCGGGGAGGGCGCGCCTGTTTACCCAGGAGGGCTGTACTGATAGCATGCTCCTCGAGTTTACTTTGCTTTCCTGGAGTTTATTGTAAAGGGGTAAAGTTTTCGGGTCCGTCACGTGACCCTGACAGGTCCGGCCTATGGCGCGGCGGACCACCCACGCCGAGGGCCACGGAGCGGCTTAATAGCAACAGCCTTGGGATTGTGCGTCCGCGCCGCGCTCGCCGAGAGACTCACGGCCCGCGCCGGGGTTCTTACCCTTTCCGCTGCTTTTGTAAAGACGGAGGAGGAGGAAGAGAAGACGAAGAGCAAGACCGAGAAAAAGACGACGACAGGAAAGACAAAGAGACCCGCGGCTGACCGGCCAGGGAGAGACCGAGAAGGCCGGGAGAAGACGGAGAAGTGTTGGACGAGGAAAAAAGGGCTGGATGTGAACTCCAAGCTCAGGTCCGCGCCCTCGGCACCGCGCTCCGGGCAGGGGCTGACGGCCGGCGATGGTGAGTGCGCCCCAGCCCCGCGCGCCGTGCGCCCCGGTCCCCGCGCGCTATGCGCCCCAGGCGCGGACGGAGGAGCTCGCCCGAGCGCCCGGCGGCGGGGCGGGCCGGGGAACAGCTCCGGGGGGAGTTCCCACGGAGGGGGTGGCCTGGGATCCCATTTTCACGCTTGAGAGGGTCGCCGCCTCGGCTTCCGCTCCCCAGCCCGATGGTGGCCCCTGGCTCGCGAGTGGAGGCAGAGCTGGTGATCGCGGAGCTGCTGTGGAGAGTGACAGCGCCGGGGGCGGGCGGGGGGCTCCGGGAGCGCGCGCGCGCGCGGACGCGGGTCGTCTCCGCCGGAGGGCGCGGGCGCAAGTCTTCGCACCCATGCCTGGGGCTCCAGGAGCCAGGCGGAAACACCTGGCTGATTGGGACGCTTAGGGCTGAAGAGAGGCACTTTACGAAAATCTGTTTTTCCTACACCCATCTCCCCGCCGCCGCTGTTGGGAAACTGGACCGCTGGGGCGCTCTGCGCAAGGGACCGCGGCAGAGGAGAGGTGTGTTGACCTCTTAAGACCAGCAGTTGGGGCGCGCCCGTGCCTGCTACCCTTTAAAGAGATGGGCGGGTAGCCCCGTGCAGAGAACGCGAAGTGCTGCCTCGGGGAGCACAGAGGTGGGTCCGCCTTGCCCAGACACTGAGGGACCTGGGCCCAACACTGGGACACGGAACCTCTAGAGACTGTCTCTGAGACACGTTCTGAATCTTAGCACCTTTAAGTTTGTGTTTGAAATGATGCCTAGTGTATGGATGAACAGCAAGTCCTAAATTTTCTGATCTCAGTTTTTATAGCCTAAAAATCCTATGGGTTGTGTATGGGAGACACCCACAGAACTGGGAGAGACTATCTTCCTTCCTTTTACCCTCCTTCCTCCCTGAGGAGGAGAAATACAAAAGAACTAGACATAAATAATAGAGACCCACAATGGGTGGCTCAAAGTATTTAATAATTGGATCATTGAGGTCTTGAACTATTACAATAGTGCTTTTTCTTCATTATGTGTGTGTTCGTTTTGGTTTCTTGTTTTTTGGGGGTTTTGGTTCCAATAATTCAACGTGCAATTAATTGCCTCCACAAAGAAAGACAATGCTTTTTGGTGTCATCCTTTGTTACTGCAACTTACTATTTCTGGGTGGTACCTCAGGATAAATTGTTGCCTCAGGTGCATTGTGTCCCCATGTTGTAAAACAAGGGGCTTTCAGTTTAAGTTTGTGTGTGTTCCAGTTGTCACCCAGTGTCCTTGCACCAGGCTGTAAAACCCCTTTGAGTCCATGATCTTTGTAAATTAAAATGTTGACTCAAGGTGGACACCAATAGGCCCCACCATCTTAATACGCCCATTCTCAGTTTGGGGTATTAGCTTCATTTCAAACTCATTGTGAGAGGTGTATCTAATTTCTGGTTATAATCTAGTCATAATCTGACAAGCTATTTGAACAGCAGTTAGCACCATTTAGTATTATTTTGTGAAAAGATTTTAAAAAGACTATTACAAATTGTCAGCTTCCTACAGATAGAAAAATTTATAGGGTGAATCAATATAGATTAAAGTATTTGTTCTCTCTGTCATACACATACACACACACACACACACACACACACACACACACCTTTTATTTTCCCCAGCCTCTGCCACAGTGTATAATGCCCTATTGAGACGTGTAGGCGTGATGTGTAAACCGGATTAGCAGTATGAAAGAAAGACACACAATAAGCTGGAATTGTTTTACTTCCCTTTCATTTCTCATGCCTATATCTCTAATAAATTTGTTGCTCCAGCAGTGGGTCAAAGGGATCATGTTGCTCAGCTGCTTTTTCATGCAGGACCCAAAGGCTGAGATCCCTGAAATGAATGGTGTGCCTTCTGCCAGATGCAAAGTATGATGCAGATGTATCAGGCATATAGAGATGAGGCAAGAGAGATGGAGGAGAAATTGTTCATAGTCTGTTTCTTTCAAGAATGCTTATCTATCCATTAAAGTCTTGTGGCTGAGAAGATAGAGAAGGGGAGGGGATCAAGGTGAGGTCAATGTGATGTTTTCTTTGAAGTTCATGGAAGGCTCTGAACATTCTCTGCAATTGGTGGCATTCTCTGCAAGAGAATCCCAATAGCTTTTGGCATAGTAAAGTCTAATTCTTTTAGGCTTATATTTAAACCTAGAGTAATCAATGAAGAGATTTCTGGGACCTTCTCAAGATATCTCCCTTCTGCCACCTTCTCCACTCTCAGCTCACTATGAGCTCCAAAAATGCCAATGCTCCGGGTTTATGCTGTAGACCTCTCATTTACTCCTTTGTGGAGTTGGGAGCAGCTTCCCATTAAAGGAGATCAGGGGTAATTAGCAGCATTATTTTGACAAGTTGGCTAGAGCTGTTCCCTGTTCCTCCAGCATGGGGAGGTAGGGGGGTTGGGGGATCAGGGCAGGAAACTGGAGGTGGAAGGCAAAAGGGGTGGGGGATAGAGCCCAGTGGTTTTACATTTTGTGGCTGCTGAATTTTTCCCCCCTCCTGCCTGAAATCCTTAGACTCCTTTTCTACCATCATCTTTTAAGTAAACACAACACTGCCAATGAAAAAATAATAAAGCATTCTCAGGGAACCAAGAAAATGTGGATGGTGGCACATTGGCTTGAGGAGTCAAGACTGTCATCCAAGGTACCTACTTTGAACTGTGTAAGCCCCAGCCCATCACTCACATCTTGTATCCTTGGCTCCTCATCCATAAACAGAATAGTACATCAAATCCTCATTCATCTCTCCATCCTACTCCCCCAACAAGAATACTGTAGGATTTAATGTCATGCTTGCAATTCTTTGGATTTCTGGAAGAGAGTACTGAACTCATTGAACCAAATTATAAATGGCCCCGGGGGTCAAATTACCAGAATATATTTACTCCTTTACACATATACACTCTGCAGAAATTAGAGAAAATAAATTACATTGGATTTTAAAGATTCTTTGGATTTGATCTGGGAAATCAGTGAAAAGTTAAATCTCACTGGCTTTTTATAACTATACCAAGTCTGGCTCCCATAATAGCTTATCACTGGAACAGCCCAACACCAAGGGCAGATGTTTTATTTCAGTGTCATCATTTGGATAATCTGATGTCATTTTTGAGATGTGTGTGGCATGGCCATGGCTATTTGAAGCATTGGAACAGTGAAGGAAGGAGTTGTGAGGGAATCCAGAGTTGAAGGACTCTGTTTTGAAAACCAAACTCTAGTAAGAAGTGTTGGATCATGATGGTGAGAGAAAAAAAAAAACAAAAAAACCTGACAGCAAGGCATTGAGATGAATTTTACTTGGAAAGAGAAATGGACGCTTCTGCTCTTGCTCCACAGAGGCTAGCAACTCCTGCTGGTAGATAAAGCCCTAATCTCTCACTTACTTGGTAACTCTCACCAGGGGAGCCACCAGGCAGAAAGGCCATTAAAGAGTCTGTTACCCCGCAGACACCTTAGCAGGCCTCGCTCCTCCAATCAGCCTTCTCCCAGGTCTGTGGAATCCTGGTGGTTAGTTGGAAGTTAACAAACCCGGTGTGGTGCAGCAGTCCCTGCACAGGGCATGCATATTAAAGCCGACAATGCTTACAAATGTAAATAAGGGCAGATTGATTAGGAACAACATTATCGCTGGGAATGTCGCCTTCGCATGCATCAGCAATGAGGCAAATTGGGGGCAGCCTCAGCCCTGGCCACCCAAGTCGAGCAGGCTTTTACACTGGCTCCTCTTCCCTTTCTTAAAACGTTACAGAAACAAGGCCAATTAGATCCTCAAAGTAATTCATCTCTGTGTATGAAAAAAGCAGACCACAGGGGAAGCAGCGGGTAGGGGGTGGAGAGATTAAGATAGCGCTTGTTAGAGTGAGGCTGGGATTGCGTCCTAGAACCAATGGGTAGAATTTACAGGCCGGAACCATTGTTTCAGATGCTGAAAAGTTAACCCATCAAACAGTGGGCGAAGGGGCAAGAGGTGCTGAAAACCTCAGGGATCAATGTTCAAAACATTTAGGAATTAAGTCGAACTGAGAGGAAGGAGCCTAGCGGAAGACCTTGCCAGTGAAGTGATGCACCAGTGGTAGCCAGCAGGAGAAAAAGGTGTGCAGTTGCGCATTAAGAGAATTGTGGGACCAGAAAGTACGCAACCTATTAGTCCACCCCAGAATTTTATAATCCAACCAGCTATACTGAAACTGCTTAAATAAAAAGTTGGGGAGGGGGCGCTAGTATTTTGCTTCAAAACGTTGTTAAACAAGTCTGAAAATAGCACAGCAATGTGTCTATAGCTACAGAGATGCAGAAGAAGCCTGGAATATAAAAGCAGGCTGACATAAAACTAGAAGTGCTACCCCTATTTCTCTTAAAAAAAAAAAAAAAAAGCGATTTCCAGCAGTAAGCACCAAGTGGCTTGACTCGAAAGATCCGCAGGACCATTTATTAAAGCTAGCACAGCAAACTACTTTTCCTGTTTCATGCTACTTATCAAACATGATAAAATAAAGCCCAGGGTTTTACTCCAAGATTCAGCTGGTTACGTGCCTGCGCTATTATTTATCAACGCAAGGGCGTTTTCCATTGCATCGTGCTTGCCTTCTCCTCTGGATTTCAGCAGCTCTCAGAGCTGTTCACAAAATCACGTGTTGCTTGGGAGTTACGAGTTTTGAATTTCGGCGCTGGCCGGATAGTCCAGTCCTTCTGATCCAGTGAACACCCCCGAGCGCTCCTATCCTCTTTGTTCCTTTTTCCTCCGGACACCCTACCCCGATGCGGGCACCGCACATATTTGGCAGGCTCGGGATTTCAGGGAGCAAGGGCTTTCAGTGATACCAGGAAGGAGAAACGGCTACAAGGAGTGGCGAGGCTGGGCCGAGAGTGCAAAGACTGAGGAGGAAGAGAAAGCAGGGAACGAGGAAGGGACGAAGAGGAAGCGGAGCTAGAGAAGCCGCGGGAGGAAGGAAGGGGCGGGAGGGCCGACGGCGCCCCCCCCCGCACCCCCGCGGGAGCCGCACGTACCGCCCCGGTGGCCTCCCGGGCTGTCGAAAGAGGAGGACTCTGCGCGCGCAGCCATTGGCCGGCGGCGAGGAGGCTGCACGCGCATTGGGTAGAGCTGGGGGCCGGTCCGCCTCCGGGAATGTACTACGGCGTGACCGGCACGTCCGTCCGCGCCGGCGGGGCGCGCGCCTGCTTCGGCTCCCGGGGGCCGGGCTGCGGGCCTAAGTCTCGGCCTCGCGACATGCCCGGCTAGTGACGGCGCGCGCGAGAGAACCCGAGTTTGGCCACGCGCGCGCGCCCGGTAGGGTCACGTGGACGCGGGCTCCGCCCTCTGCCCGCTCCTCCCCCTTTCCCTCCATCTGGGTTCCTTTCTTCGCTTTCTTTTTTTTTTTTCAATGAACACACACCGTGTGCATCTTAAAGTCACACTGCCCCATTTCACGGCTTCAGTGGGCAACTCGCTACTGCGGGTCCTTCTGCAGTTCAACTCCAGACAAGAAAGGAAAAAAAAAAAAAATTTTAAATACTACATGAGAATCGAGGGTTTGCGGAGCTAGTGCCTATGCGGGAAAATATTGAATTTGAAAAATGTAAGAGCATCCTACCTAAAATTTTTTTTTCTTAAAATTGTATTGACAGTTTATTTAATTTGCCTCTAGTCCTAGTATCCATCACCCCCAGCGGTCGCGTGTTTTCTTCCACAATGAAAAGTAAGTCAGTCCCTGGGATGTCTTAGTGACCCTTGGGTGCAGGATCAAGACAAATCCTCGCGACCTGCGCGCAATTTGTTTCGCATGAATTTAACATTAAAGTCTCTATTCTCTCCACTTCACGCTGTTACTAAACATAACAGGATGCATACTGGATTTTGCTTTATAAAAAAGTTGTAAAAGTACTTTTTATGAAGTTGTGGTTAATAAAAAGGATGTGGACTCCAAATTAAACCAAAATAATCAGGAAAACCTTTCTTTTTCAAGATTCTGAGTTGTAGAAAGGATGTGTTTATGAATGTTACATTAAAGATTGAAATAAAAACGCTTCTGCCTCCACGAGACTGCTTTGATAACTAGATACCACGTTTATAACAGTAACTGCTTCAGACCTGTACTGTGCTGTCCTGGGTTGTGTGTGTTTGTGTTGGGGGGAAGGCTGTGTGTGTGTGTG
>NDGN011504193.1:0-14514 GCA_002564285.1 Tympanoctomys barrerae
GGATTGAACTCAGGTCCTTGCGCTTGCCAGGGAAGCACTTATTCCACTGAGCCATTTCCCTGGACCCATGTTTTTTTTTTCTTGTTTGTTTGTTTGTTTTGTTTTTGTTTTTGTTTTTGTTTTTTTGGTGGAACCAGGGATTGAACTAAGGCCCTTGCACTTTCCAGGCAAGCGCTTATTCTACTGGGCTATCTTCTCAGCCCCAATGGTCTGTTTTTGTAACTCTAATGTTTCTTTGTTCATTATTTTTACCTGGTTGGTTAAATGGTGAGACTGGGGTATTGAGGTGTCCCCTCTAATTGCATTGTCTACTTACACTTCTAAGTCTAATACTTATGCTTTGTGAAGTTAAATGCACCAATAATCCTTGCACTGATTTATGGTTAGCTCTTCGTGTTGAATTGGGTCCTTTACCCATCTACACTGACCATTTTTTTCTCTTTTGTCCACTTTTGGCTTGAAATCTGCTACATGTGAAAATCAGAAAGCTACTCCTACTTGCTTTTAGGCTCCAGTGGAATTAAATAGTTTTCTATCTTTTCATTTTGTCTATATACTTCATTTTGGGTGAGGTGTGTCTCCTATAGGTAGTATATGGTTGCATTTTGATCTAATCTGCTGGTCTGTATCATTTAGTTGAAAACTTGAGACCATAACATCGAACACTCTCATTGTGTGGCATTTATTGAATCCAGTTACTGGATTATTTTTTCATTGCTACATCTTTTAGTTTTTAAAGTTCTTTTGTTTAACTCCTTTCCCACTTAGACACTTTCTTTTGTGTTCTTCGGTGTTGGTGGCATTCCTACCTTTGTCTTGGATTCCCTTAATTATTTTCTGTAATTCTGGTTTCCTGGACATGTATCTCTTTTGGATCTTTTTGTTGTGGAAAGTCTTTATTTACCTGCTAACACTGAAAGCTAGTTTTTAGGGATATGAAAATTTGGGTTATCAATTGTATTTTTCTAGGGCTTGAAAAAATGTGCTTGAAGAACTGCTGGCCTTTAAGATTTGTAGTGAGAAATCCAGTTTTTCTTTTTGTGGGGTAAGCATGCCTTCTTGGATAACCTGCTGTTTTTCTGTGATAACTTTTAGTAGCCTCTCTTTTTGTTGAATTTTTGGAAGTTAGATTATTAGTTCTTCTAAATAGTTTCTTGTCAGATCCTGGCTATGTGGATTTATATATGCTCCTTGTGCTTGATTATTGAATTATTTCCTAGATTTGGAAACCTTTCTTCTCTGGTCTCATTGAATAAATTTTGTATACATTTTGAGCCATCAAAGCTTTTCCTTCATTCCTACAATTCTGAGGTGAGTTCTTTTTAATCATATAGAAGATGTTGGATGATTCAAAACAAAATAACAGCTGAGCCCTGAGCTTCAAGTAGTGGCTAGTGGAGGGCTGAGCAACCCGCTGGGCTTACTATCAACATCTTTAGATTTATACTCTGAAGAAAACTACAGTCTTCTCTTCACAACTAAGGGGACTGGTGACTGGTCTTTCCCACTTCTCATGATTTTCTCTCATGGCTGTCTCCCATCTAGTCACTGAGGCAGAATGACCTTTGTATCTTAGCTACTTTTCTTTCGGCTGGGACAAAATATCTAACACGTACAAGTTAAAAAAGGAAAGATTTACTAGTTTAGCTCACAGTCTGTAGAGGCTTCAGAGGCGGCTTGTTCCATCACAAGTCAGCATGGCAGAAGGGCAAGGTGAAGGAGGAACAGTCTGTGGCAGGCCAGCTAGAAGGCAGCATTGGTGAGCTTCTCTTTCTTTTTCTTTCTACCCAGGATACAAGCCTACAGGATGTGGCACTCACACCCAGGGTGGGCCTTCATGTCCACACCCAGAAGGGTGCTAACTCAGTCAGTGGACCAATTTTGTCATCACACATCAGGAGTCCATATCCCCACACCCTAAATCCAGCCACCTCTAGAAGCCCCACTTATGCACATATGAGACTTTTTAGGGAGGCACCCTAGATATAAGCCATACTACCCAGAGACTAAATTCTAGTTAGTGTGAAATTATTGCTTCCCAGAGTAGCTTAGCTTCAGACAACAAATTCGTTCTCAAAATGGCTTCTAATTATATCTTCCTCATGGACAGAGGAGCTACATATTCTTCTTAAACTCTAAGCTGCCATCTTGGGCCTGCAGGTATGGACCTATTGTTTTGCCCTGGAGCTGCCCACCTTCCTTTTGGTTTGCCTTGTATTTTCCCAGACAGGACTTCTTTTCCTGGGAGAAGGGGTTAGTGCTGCAGACTGCTTTACTTTTTCCTCTACATTGTTTACAGAATATCCAGCTTCTCTGTGGTTTGTAGTTTTCCTGTGGCTCTTTGTTGATTCCTGGAGCTCTGACTATTTTTCTTTTTGCTAAATTTTGTTTTTCATATGTCTCAATTTCAGGTCCTACAGAGGCTACATTTTGCTCCTGGCCTTTATTTACTCTGTCATTTTTAATCTGGTCACAAAAATATTTTTGTATTCAAAATTAATCCTGTATGTAATGTGTTGAAAATATACAATTTATTTTCAGTTTTATACTTTGTGAGTAAACTGTCAGGCAATCAAAATTGTTCAGACTATATTGTTCTCTATATAAATTCCAAGCATACAGGAATTGGGCCTGATACACTGCTCCAAAGTAGTTTTGATTATGTAGTAGGTCTTTAAATTTATTTATTTTATTTTTCTATTCATTTATTTATTTCATACAAGGTCTCATTATGCAGTTCAGACTTGTAGTGATCTTCTTATCTCAGCCTCCCCAAGGCAGGGATTACAGGCATACACCACCATGCCCTATTTCAATGGCTGGCACAGCATGTCCAGAGGTCTAGGGCAGACTCAACATGCAGTACTAGGGATTGAACCCGAGTCCCTGTGCTTGCCAGGCAGGTGCTTACACTGCCAAGCTATCTCTTCAGCCCAAAATTGATTGATACAATGATAAATGCAGAGTAGACAGGCATTATAAATATGATGAAGAAATAAATTAGATTACATACATTCATATAATACAAATATATACATATATATATACACACATATTCCTCTTTGTATGCTGATATAGGGTAATCTAAACAAACAACTTGAACACAAAATACAATATAACAACCACTGTTGAATTCTTATCATCTTGTTTAGTGAAATTGTGTATCATTTCTATTTTTTTATTGGCACTTCCTTTTTATTTATTTACTTATTTTCCATATTTTTATTGAGAAACAAATAGCAAGGAGACAGTTTCAAATCTGATTAGTAGGATGGTTTCAATAATTAATACATTGCATTTGTGGTCTTAATGGTTATTCACTGTGCAAGACACAGATATGATATCCTGCTTACAAACACTATTAGAACAAATCTTCCTATTCATTTAATTAAGAGAATGTAGCTGTATACAGACACAAAATGGTCTTTCATTTGTATCTCCTCTTTTTTTTTAGTTTTGTCTAGTTTTTAAATGTTTTTCCTTCTCTTTTAAAAAAAATACAAAAAATTGCATTGAAAAATATAAAAAATTGACGTCTAAAAATTAAAGAAAAAGTTCTGCCCAGAGTGGTCTGTGCTGCAAGGAAATCCATCAGATTTTCCATGACAGCATAATGTGGGCCAAATGCGCTTGAAAATTTTAGGCTTTCAGAGGAATTACAATGCAGCTGTCTTATTTATTGATGACGATTGCCTATGTCTGGTGTGTTGTGTGATGTGCTGCAGAAGTTGAAGGATATTTGCTGAGTAATTTTAAAAGTAAATTATTGAGAGGTAGATAACTAAGATAGTGAAAATTAAGTTCTTTGTCATAGATGATTTAGATCATTCCAGCATTTTCTACACCTGGTTGATATTGCTTTTTTGTTTTAATAATACTGCAGAGGAATTTCTAGTGAGCCTTTTGACTACTAGATATATAAGCATTTGTTAAGTTAAAAATTATTTTAAGCATGATGTCAATGGTTTAGTGATACCCATTTCTGTGTAATGATATGAGTGTTGTATTTTGAAACATTTTATTATTCTAGATATTTTCTTCAAATTTTCCCAGGTGTACTTACATATTATTCATATAGCATACATACATATGCATGAATGTGATTATTTATTTTGTATATCCTGGAAGTAGGACACTTATGGGTTTCATGTGTGCATATTTTAAAATAAACTATACATATGCAAAATGGTTCCTCTGAATGATTTTTAATTAATTTTTGGCATGTATTGTGAGAGTGTACTTGATATGAAATTGTAGGCAATAGTGGCGAATTTTCCCCATACAATATCTAAGAAATGTAATTATCCTTTTCATTCATGTTTCTTTGGTAACTAGGATAACAATTTTCTTAGAGGATTTGCCTGCATACAGGCATGTGGTGCTCTGTGGGCTGCATGTCACTGTCACCCTACTTCTTCATACCTGCCCCTAAGATTTGCAAATCAGCAGTGGCCCAGATCCTCCTTTCCTTTCTCCTTAATGTATACACGGCTTACACTAGAATTCTGATAGATATTAAGAGGAAGAATGTGATTTCACACATTCTTCAGGAAAAAAAATGTGGATTCACAGTAGGGGGCGAGGACTGTTCAGTTTTCCCCAAACTCATTACATGTTGCTCGGGGCACGCAGACAGACCACATTTCCTGGACGCTGCGCCCATAGAATGTGCTCACAGGGGGTTTGCGCCATTTCCGTGCCTGTTCTGGAAAGTCCCTGCCCTTGTCTTGTGTGCTCCTTTGGCAGCAGAAGGCAGAGGCCTGCAGTCCTAGAGACCACGGGTAAGAGGTGGACAGCCTTGGAATTAGAGGGATGAGCTATGGATATTTTTCTTTGATGTACATCTGAGCAAGAGCCCTGAGACTGGGCATGGGTGAGGGAGATGCAAATTTTGCTTCTAAGTCACCAAAACTGAAGTTGTTGGCCTCACCTTAGGCATCCACCCAGTGACTGTACAATGTGCCATTTTTTGCTTCTGTTGTTTGGCTTTCTTGCTATAAAACAGTATATATTTTCTGAAATCTTAAACTTCTTTTGTTCATCCATTGCAAAAATAAACACAAACTACTATGCCCAGCATACTCCAGCTTGTGATTTTATATATTACATTTATGGGTTAAATGTTTTGAGTTGATGTTTGGCTTTCCTGATCATGATGATAATAGACTGGCAATTCTAATAACATGCTAATTCTTTATTAAATATTATGCAACAAAGGTGGAGAGAAGTCGTCTTATGTTAATGAAGTTAGAATTCATATTTAAGGATATTTATAATAAAATATTTGTTACATCCGCTGCCTTATTTTCTCATTCTTAGAAATTATAAGCAACTGTCTTTCACAGTTTTTCTTCACTCACTTCTTAATAATATCCATTATTCACAAATTTATATTTTGAGTAAAAGTAAAGTTGTAAAGCTTTAGTTCTACTTCTGCTGCTCACACTTAGTTTCATCACTAAAACCTATTTCTTATTTCAGTTTTTATTTTTCCAAGTGGTATAATTTTTCAAATGAGATAATTTCCCAGAAGACAAAAGTAAGAAAGTAAACTTGAATTATAAAGTAAATACCATGTATAGTTAACAAGTTCTACAAATTCATATAATACTTGGATTCACAGTTTAAACTACACCGATGGCTGGTGGCTTTCAAGATCATTAAGTGACTTAAACGAGGTCAATGCTGTCTCATGTCATATCTGTATACATGCTTATACCAGTGCTTAACACAATGCAGGTCAGCATCCTAGAATCCCCAAAATTCAAAGAGTACGTATGAAGAAGATTTATGTCTATGAGATAAGGAGAGAGAAGCTTCTCATTCCTCTTAGGCTCCCCCTCCTATTCTGGGGATTAAACCCCGGGCCTTTGCACTGAGGCCATGCCCCTTTTATAAGTAGCTCTGGCTTGCCTAGAGCTGGAGAGCCTCTTGGCTCAGCCTTCTATAGTGCTGGAATTAGAAGCATGTGCCACCGTGGTTGGCTAATGTCTTTGTTGTTGCTTGTATG
Organism: Tympanoctomys barrerae; assembly: GCA_002564285.1. Classification (NCBI taxonomy): domain Eukaryota; kingdom Metazoa; phylum Chordata; class Mammalia; order Rodentia; family Octodontidae; genus Tympanoctomys; species Tympanoctomys barrerae. Next base: position 6,011 of record NDGN011504193.1, read on the forward strand.
TTTGTCTCCGCTGAGCCTAACAATGAAACAGACATCAGGGCCCAACAAATGGAAAACATACAAATTTACTGCTGCAACTTATATATGATATGATTCTTTCAATTGAAAAGGAAGAGAAAAGATTGTTATGGAAATCAGACCCTTTCCTACTGGACTGCACTGAGACTGAAAAGCAAACTAAAAATGTGATAAAACAAAGAGTCTTGAGCTAGGGTAGCTAGCTCAGTGGGGACTGACCAAGAACATGAAATTATTCAATTACATGGCTCCTTGTACCGACTTCCCTTGCTGCAAAGTCTTATCTTTGATGATAAGAATGTTGCTTCCTCTTACAGCAGTGGCAGACCTATGGCACGCATGCCACAGTAGGCAGGCTCTGGAAGATTTGCAATCAAGGAAGGAGGATATCTTTCATATTGAAAGAGGATATCTTTTGGGAAAAATGATGAAAGCAGAGAGGCACTGTACCTTCTATTCTTTAAATTCCTTTAAAGTTAACATGTAAGGGGTTGGGGAGAAAACTCAGTGGCATAAATATCTACCTGGCAAGCACAAGGTCCCAAGTTCAATCCCTGATATTATGCAAAAAAATTTTAAAAAAACAGTTAATATGTCACAGCAACATGCTTTGAGGTAACATATTCTTAAACCCATTAATATGTATGTATATATACTAGATTATAAATATAGATAATAAATACATGCATATTATGTATACACACATGTGTGTGTTAACTTAGAATGAAGTGATGTCAAGAAACTTTAGTGGTAGCATCTTGTATTAGTTCATAAAGAAAACTTACAAATATGTGGGCACATTACTCTGCACCTGAGCCATCAGAAGCTAATAATGAGAAATGCTAGAAGAGGGCATCTGTGAAATCGTGCACGGCATCAGTGAGGAATGAATGATGTCATGGTACCTTGTGGAAATAAAGATTCCCTGGAAGAACTGCTCCCCACCTATCATTCACAGGATACAGACCTCAGAAGCACCAAAGTCCCTGAGATACGGCAGCATGTGTGCGCTTCTATAATTTGAAATAGAGGTATGCTTTCAGCAGAACAATATGAGCTGTCGTGGGAGGCAATAATCTGATTATCTTAAACCAGTTTTACTTACCTCTTTACACTGGCCATAATTTCCTTGTAGGAACAGAAAATGTCCCTGCCTGACTTTGCTTCAGCCGATGTCCCCCGGGCACACATAACAGTGTGTTAAGTAATTTTTTTCTTTTTTTTTTCTTTGCATATTTCTGCTTGCTGTTTTCCTCTTCCCTGACCATTGTAGCTACTGCTTCTATAATAACAGATGCACAGAGTAGATTCAGAATCCAAAACTACTCACCACCTGCTAACCCACAGTAAATCCAAGAACACTTCTAAGAGAGAATAAATGTGTTGCTGTTAATCACTGAGATTTAGGGGAGTGTTTTTCATTCATGCCATTAACATAGCAGCATCAAATATAGTTGTCATGTTAAATTAATGTTCTTACTTAGATTGATTTTACATTTTATGTGTTTTGTAAATTTATTTGATTATGAAGTTGTATACAAGCATTAAATACACAAAGCCATTCTGTCTTCATGTATTGGAAAACAAAATTACATCTGTGGACTATGGATGCTGAAGAGATTTTTTTGCTCGTTTTTAGGGAACACATATATTAGGCAAATTTGATGAATACTCAGCTGAGGAAGGAGATAATGGAGCAAAGGAAAAAAAAATTCCTGATCAAATAAACAGGCAGGTAGAAGGAAAAATGAAGATGTTTCACACCTGCTTTGGAGACATACATTAAAAATAATTCAAAGCTGTTTGCTGGGGAAAAGGGGGGCAGACAGGGCCGAAATGAGTAGGTGCCAAAACACAAGCAGATGCTACAGGACGGCAATGTGTTCTCCTCTGTCTGTCTTGCAGCCTGTTACCTAGGGCACTGGGAGTGATAACTAGGTTTGGTGTCTTATTTTGCTGTAAAAATATGTGTAGTTTAACATTTATGGCTTGAAAAGTTTAAAATATATTGTTTTATAAAACAAGCATCTTGTTTCCCATGGTTAGATTTAAGAATGGCTTAAAAACATCTATTCATTTTTGAAAACTAAATAATTTACATTCAATGTATTGGTTTGGGAGTCCCCACATAAGGTCTGCTTTTTCACATTTGGATGCACGGAAGAATGCTAAGGAATTTCCCCTGAAATTCAGGAAATACATTAATTTAAGAAAAAATAGGTTTTACTTTCAATAAATCAAATTTGGAAATCCTTAGAAGTCAATCTTAGAGACAAATTTTGACATACAATATGTCCTTGTACAGTATATAAATACAAATATGTGTGATATTTATTTCCTCTTATATTTCATTACATTTTTGTTTATTCAGAGCTGAGCTATTAGCAACAAGAACGGCTTTTTATTGAAGGAAGATTTTCCAAAAATGCTCATATGCCAGGAATGGCAATGAAGCAATATTTCTGGAAAGGGGAGTGTATCAGTGGGTGCTCACTAGAGAAACATATTTAATGCAAGATGTATAAATAGGTAAGAATTTACGAGATACATTTACAATGGCTGCCTGCAGAGTCAGGTGGGGGAGATTGCATAAGGGCTGTCCGCACACTGGAGGGATCAAGAACCCAGTCAAAGGGTGAGGTCTGGAGCTCTCTGCAGTGTCCCAAGCAAGTCTGCGTCAGGAGGCTGAAAGGTCTGTGCTGGAAGCCAGGAAATGGCCTTCAAGGAGCAGCTAAGGACGGGAGCGCCTCCAGAGAAGGAGAAGAAACCTTCCTTCATTTCTCTTTGATTCCTTTCAGGCTGTAAGCCTGCTGGTTGGTGCCGCTGGCATCCAGGCTGGGCCTTCTGTCCTCAAGTCAGTCCCCTCAGCCACACCCAGAACTAGGCTGGCCCATGTTGGCTGGGCGCTTCTTTCTCAAGGTGAGAAAGAAGTCAGTTAACTATCACAGGAACAAAGTGTGAAGAATACAGGCCTATTTCTGGGTGAGGCCTGCAGCCTTTCTTCTAGGCTAAGCCCTTTCATGACGAGCTGCTGCTGGCAGTCATGTTCTAGAGAATCACCTCTCTTGAAACCTTTTTCTTTTGTTCTGCATATGTTCTATCTTCTATGACTTGTTTTCCTTCTCTTCTCTTCCTTGGACTTGTTTCCCTCCTAGTTCACAGTGAAGTGCCTGCCATCTATGGTTCCTGGGTGACATGGGCTTCCCTTTGGCAGACCCGCCTAGTAGCTTGTGACTGGGTCCACCAGGTTGCTGATCCTTCCTCTGCTAGACCTGGATTTGTGTGCACCGCGACACTCCAAGGCAGTGCTCTTGAACCCCTGAGTAAATGAAGCTATAATATCAAGGATAAAATTAAAGGTAATGGGGCCTGCTTAGGCAGAGTGCAGTGGCCAGGGGTTGATCCCCAGAGTGCTGTTTCCAGCTCCATCCCCCGAGCACACTGAGACTGTGATTGAGACTGGGTGTGATGAAGTGCGCCTGTAATCCCAGCTCTTGGGAGGCTGCAAACAGGAACATCACTAAGAGTCTGATCTATGTAGTAAGACCCTGTAGGCCCTGCCCCAAATACAGACAAAGAAAAAAATATATTAAAGGCAATGGGTTTCCCAGCGGCCAAGGAAATACCCTGAACTAGAAGTTCAAAGACATTCCTGTGCACCAAAGTATTCATTGTTTTTATTCCTGAATGTTTACATTGTTTATGTGACGATGAGTTTTCTCTTTGAGATGTACACCATAAGTGCTCTTTGGTAGAAATAAGAGAAAATAAGGATGGACCTAATTTTGACAACATTAAGGTGCTTGGCAAAGACAGAACACAGATCTTATTAATTATATTGAGAAGTCATAGGCAATGATAGGAAGTAAAGCTTCTCAGCACAAAACGTCTGTTCCAGATTGAAAGTAAAATGGTAGGAAGAGTGGTTGAGGACTGTATGTCAAATTTTTACTGTTTTATATAATATAATAATATATTGTTTTATATAATTAGTTGTTCATAGGTAAAAATCATTCTTTGGATGCTGCATTGTTACACTATGGTCTGGCTATTTCTTCCTTTTTGTATTTTTATTTTGTTATTAATGCATGTTTCAGTACATAATGATTACATTTCTCAGGGGGTGTACATAACACATGTTATTTCTTTCTTTCATCCCCTTCTTTCTCTCCCTCCCCTCCTTCCATCTGGTTCCCTGGAAAATCTAAATATTTCTAATAAACAAAAAACCTGGATTCCTGCGTGAGTAGGAGCTAAAGTTCCCTGCACGCCAGGAACAGCTGTCAGGCTCTTAGGGAGAAGCTAAAAGGTCCACAGATGGACACTGAAATTTGAAACTCAAACACTTTATTCTGTGGTTTTATTCTCCTAGGTTTGGACTTTGAGTGATGCCAAGGGTTAGCAGGACATAGCCTTAGGAGGTTAGGCAAGAACTAATTATGTGTTAAGCAGAACAAGCCCTGTTTTCTAATACAAAGTATTATTCTCTTTGCTACCAAAACTCTCATAAAAGTTGGATGAGATGATTCAGAAACTCTCAGAGATTGACCAGAGTGACTCAGCCTAGTGTTAAAACTAGGTATAACTTTGACTCTAAGTTTGGAGTGGAATAAAGCCACCTTGTACCAGCAAGGAATATACTATCCACAAAGAGAAGATAAATTCAGTAACAGGAATAGGTTGGATAAGGCTCAGCCTCCCCTCTGTGGTAATCAGCTGTGCTTCATTGGGACAAAATACACCTTATAACTTTCAACTTCCAGTAGCATGAACCCATAGATGGTTAAGTCATCAATAGCATCAGACCTAATGACGTAGTCCTTTCCCAAAATTCAGACCTCTGAATCCCATTGTGTTTGAGACCAAGCCTTCATCACTTAAGCCTTTGGGGAACATTTCATATCCAAAATCCAGATGCCCTCTCTACAATATCATCCATGTTCCTCACCCAATCAGTATATGTCTGGACAACAATTAACCATGGGACTTTTCCTCATTAAATCATTCACTCACTGATTCCGCATTCAGCATATGTTCATGAAGGTACATATGTTAGATATTAATGCATCCAATAAATGACCACTGATGCTCATTGTACAACAGACACAACAGTGAGTAAGGCTAATTTCCCATCCTGAAGTGCATTTGGTCCAGCATGATTATGAACCCAGCTTCAGCTATCAGCGCATGCCACACTAGGTAGAGTTTGTAATGAACTGACATGCATGAAGGGTCATGGAAGTGAATGTCCAGGAAGACTAAAGAAAAAGGGAGAAATTCAGTTCATATCAAAATGGAATAAAGGAGTTAGATGTAAGGGGACAGAGAATGTTTTAGTATTGTGTACAAGTTAAAGCTTGTAGAGAAACATAAGGATTAAGGAAGAATACTACTACTAAATATATTGCATAATTTGACTAGAAAACCATATTCTATCCCTCTTTAATATGCATTGTATATAATGCATACATATTGTAATATAATATATATGTCACAAGCATGATATAATTGTGTAATATAATTTTGATCATATATATAGAGAAATCTATTATATATCTAGTCAAATTATAGAATAATAAAGATACAATGGCCATAAAACTTAAGGAGAACACTTACTAATGAAGACCAGGTTAAGATTAAAGATATTCCTAATGCAATCTCTGTTGGATTCTCTAAGGTTGAATGGATAAGTGTACATAATCATTGTAGACACAAAGTGAAGCCAGAAAAAGGGTTATCATAGAAGCTCATTGCTAAAATTGAAACTATTAAGTACAAAGAAGATAACCCTCACTTGCGTGGAAGTGGCAAGAAAATAGGTACAATTGGACTAAGATAGGGATATTTATTTCCATACTTACAATTCACATTACAGTTCTTGAAATGTGATGCGTTAAAAAAAAATACGAATAGAATCTGATTGAAATAGAAAATTGGCCACGGTGTGGCAATGCGGAGGAAAGAATAGATTTTATTGTAAATAATGTAATTTCACAATTTCAAAGAATCTATTTATGCACCTTGCATCAGCTCCATCATCGCCACCCACCCCAACATTAAGATATCTTTTCAATAAAAAAATAATAATACTCACTTGGGAGGATAATTGAGTTAATTTTATAGGGAAGTGTTTCAAGCTGTTAAGAAAGGCATTCCACAGCACCACCTTATCATTACTTATGATTGCAATAATAATGATAAAAAGCTATGCATGGAAGGAGCTTGTGCCTTGTTTGAAAGCAGAAAAAAAATGAAAACTGCATTCTGTTAACACTCCCTATATCTCTAGAGAACAAGAAAGTGTGCGCAGACGAAGGAGGAACGTTGCAAGAGAGATGCAATTCACTTCTTGCATTTTCACAGAGGACTATCAGACACTAATCAGCCAAAAAAAAAAAAAAATAGTGAGAGAAACCTGAATGTCCAAAGTTTCAGCACTGTGCTGAGACCCAGCTGTCAGTATTAGATTCTGCTTTTACGATAACGGGCCTCTTTTGCTTTCACTCACCTAGGTCATCCATCTGTTGGCTATTTTGGAAATAGGAACAAGAAAGCAAGCAGGGTTCTTTCTTATTCAAAGCATGAGGATTTGGGCATTCTTCATTTAGAATTTAATGTGTATGTTAGTGAAATTGCTACACAGTAAACCATCAGGAAAGGCAGAAAAGACCGGCTCCTGGAGGTCCCAAGTCATTTAGAGGGAGCAGAGACAGAAGCTCTTGAAGATGTTCAGTCTGCTTGCAGCCTTTCAGTACACATGCCAGAAGGAAGGAGGTGGTTGTTTTCCTTGACTCCTATCAGCGTTAGAAAAAAGAAGCCTAAGAGCTTTCCAGAGCACTGATTCGATTTCTTAATGTGATCGAATTCTGACACAAAGATGCTTGGCTAATAAAAGTTGTTTTTTTCTTTCCATTGTCTCTGTTTTATTTGGAATGTCAGTTGTTAGGCAAGCTATCAGAATTAGGTCCTAAAGAGTATCATCAAGTCTTTCTAATACATTGATCAAACATTATTAATATGTATTTTTGTTACCTCTTTCTGTACCACAAACGACACAGTCTTTGAAAGCAAGGGTGTGTTCTCAGTATTCCGGATATCTAGCGAAGGGTCTAGCAAAGAGAAGAAGACAAAAGCAAATATCCAAAGAATGCCAAGAAGGACTTAGAGAGATGTGTTAGATCGTAGCCTATTTTGTGTTCGAATTGTATACTGCCACCTAGGATGAAAGCTTAGTGATTGTGGGAAACTCTCTGTGGACCTGTCTTCCCTCTCTGTCATTCTCTCCTTCATGTATGTTACTCCTAGGAGTAACAGATGTGATTGATGGATGTCTTGTGACAAATTGAAAGTACCAACCCAAGCAACAGCCACATTTTATCAGTTGACTAGGCTTCCTGTGGAAATTCTGAGATAACGATCCCCAGATTACCCCTTGGCAAGAAATGCTTGAAGAAGCACATCTGAAGCCCCTTTATATAATATAATCTAACATATCTGCAGCCTCCCTTATATAAACCAGGAGCACGTGTCAGTATTACCAAAATGAGGCTGTGGATGCTTGGTCTCTCTCAGCTTCCCAATGCAGCTGAAGTGAATGTTTTCCTTCCTGCTTTCCACCATTGCTTTTACCTTTTAGCTTGAGACAAGTGGCCAGACTTGACTTTCTGATATTCCTCAGAGTCAGATCTCTTGTGTTCTAGGTGCCCGTGAATGATATGACCATTGCTTTCTACCTCTTTTTAGGAAGAAGACATGATTTTTTTAATGTAAAAGTATACTTAACTATTTTACTCAATCTTATTTAACTGGGGTGTGTGAGAGGAATATTGAGCTGCATCTATATGAAGGAAAGGAAAGAAAAGAAGAAAAGGAAGAAGGAGGAGGAGGAAGACTATAGAAGAGAAGGAGAAGGAGAAGTAAAGGAGAAGAGGAGGAAAAAATAAAGGAAAAGAAACACAGGAATAAATATACCTTTAGTCTCCATTCATATTCTAACCTTTTCTAGACTAAATAATACAAATACTTAATTTATTCACTCATTGATGCTTTTATTAAGAATTTCTTTAGTGTGTGTGTGAATGCACACTCCTTAAGGGGATGGCGATACAGATGAGAGTCCTGTTCATATGCATATATATTCCAATGGCAAGAAAGTGATTCTACTTATGGGGACAAAAGACAAGATAGACAAGCTGCAATTCTGTCCACAGAAAATAAATATTTCTAACTAATGCCCACATTTCTACTTATTCCTAAGCTCTATAATCATCTATTTGACTCCTGATAGAGCCTCACTGTCCTTGTCTTTCTCTTTCTTTTTCTTTCTTTTTTCTTTCTTTCTTTTTTTTTTAATCAGGGATCAAACTCAGGCCCTTGCACTTGCCAGGGAAGCACTTATTCGACTGAGCCATCTCCCTGGCCCTTGTCCTTGTCTTTCTCTCTCTCTCTGTCTGTCTGTCTCTGTCTGTCTGTCTGTCTGTCTGTCT
>NDGN011504193.1:14568-27506 GCA_002564285.1 Tympanoctomys barrerae
CTTTATCAAGTAAAAAGTTGAACTAGGATAAAAATTAAACTACAACATTCCTGCTATAGTTTGGACCTCAAATATTGTTCATGGGACACCATAGATCAGAGTGTCAAAGGCAGAGTCCTCAGGGTGGTGATCCTGAAGGATGATGGGACTTCAGAAAGAACATCAGTTATTGTGTTAAAGCCATCAAAAGGGAGGGTGGCATAATGGCTTCTTTTTGTTCCTGCTGTTTGCATTGTACTGATGAGTAGTTTCACCTCACTACGCAAAACCACTGTGTCATACTGCATTGCCAAAGGCCCAGTCCACACAGTCATAATGTGAAACCTCCAAAATTAGTGTCAGATTCTTTTGAAACCTCCAAGATTGAGAGCCAAGAGAAAACTTTCTGTTTATAAGTTAGCTCTGTCAGGTTTTTTGTTATAGTCACAGCAAGCTGACTAACATAATCTCCAGTTCCACTTGTACTTAGGTGTAACCATACAACTAGGCCCTAGTCACCTGCATATGAGCCAAGGTAATGTGTATAACCCACTACCATGCCTTCAGAGGGGAAGACGATTCTCTTTCTACTTCCTGGAGTATGTACCTCATCATGCTTTATTTTTGTTTTTTGTTTTTGAAATATTACATATTTATTAGAGCGATTTAAATAGTAAGTACAATGATAGCTTCGGAAATGCATCCTACTTTACCCTAAACAAATGGCCTGAAACACACTTGTGTCCGTAGCCCATCACTTCTCAGACAGTGTGGGCTAAGGAGGTGGAATCATTCTGATCAGACCTTGGTCTAGACGGTCAAGAAGCCTGGGCCTTAGTTTTGATCTGTGGAGATGTTAATTTGTGGTGACAATCACCAGAACTTACATGGCTAAAGAGCCAGGGTATACATGCTTCTGTGGGTAAGATATTAATTCAATTTTCCTTGAAATGTTAATGCTTGAATTTAAGAGCTACCAAAGGAAGAGGTCGACTTTCAAAGGTTCCTATTGTGGTGAAGCCTTAGGAATGATAAATTGCAAAGATTAGCAAGCCTGGTTCCATGACAGGAAGAACTGTGTCACCTTTCAGAAATTTTTTCCTCCAGAACTGCATGTAAGAGAAATAGTTTTCTGCCTAAGCCACTGTTAGTTTGGCTATCTCAAATACAGCTGAGTACTATCTAATTAATATACATACAATCTTTCCCTGCACGACTTTCTTTAGGGGACTTTTAAACATATTCATGAAATCATGAACAGATAAAGGTGGTGCGGGCCTTGGAACCTCCAGTTCATGGTTCTCAGAGAACATACTTAAAAGTGGGAGCACTGTGATGATGTAGAATCCATTTTATGTATTTATTTACTATTTTATTTTACTTTTATGTGTTTTGTATGGGATCTCACTATGCACCCCAGATTCAGTGATTCTCCTTTTTTTCTGCCTTTCCAGGACTGGGATTGCCGGCGTGGGCCACCAAGCCAGGGCCAGGTCCCTGGTTCAGCATGCCCAGGGGCAGGCCTGGTGCGGTATGCAGGACATTTGAACTGATAAAATACAGTTCATTTTATCAACTGTCTTGTTTATATAACTTGCACTAACTATACAGGCACAAGTTATCCATTTGCTTACATCACCCCATTTCTTTACAGCCATAAGCTGTCCATGTTTGAAAGACTGTTAGTCACCAAAATCATTCCAAAGACATACTTAAAAATACCCTAGAAATGTTGACCAAGGGAAAAAGTACATTTGCAGAACATCAAAATGTCAAGTTTGTAGACAGAGTCCTAAGCTTATGTTTGATGTTTTTCTTTCACTCGCCACATGAAATCCACCAGGAAGTCCTCCTAACTTACTCTCAAATCTATTCTGAATACACCTATTTCTGTCTTCACCACAGCTGTTGTACTTAAAGCCACTACCAACTCTACTCTGGAAAATTAGACTTATGCCTTTGTGATCCATCCTCTTTCTTGCCCTACTCTGCTGTTGTCCTTTTGTACGAAGTGATAAGAATAATGATAGGTTAATTTAAATTTGAAGGGTCCTGCTTTAAACTATGGTTTCCCATGCTGGGAATTGAATCCAGGCCCACTGTCATGCTAGGTAAGCACTCCACCATTGAGTTATAGCCCTCCCTTTTAATTCTGAGGCAAAGTCTCACTAGATTGCCCAGTCTGGCCTCCAACTTGTATTCCTTCTGCTGCAACCTCCCATGCATCTGCGATGACACATATGTACTTCTATGCCACCACCAGTGAATTCTCATTACACTTCTTGCATCACACACGTCCCCTTGCCATGACCCATAGCTCCTTCTCCATGAGTCAGCTTTACCTCTCACCACTTACTCCTAAGATCAATTTCTCCAACAGCACTGGTCATCTGACTTCCTTGAGGGTTTCTAGTTTATAACTATCCCACCAACTTGGGTAAACCTTGCACTGACTTCCTCACTTGGCTGCTCCCCACCTTACAAATCTTAGCACTTCTGAGACAACCCTTAACTGATCACTCCATCTAAAGTGGCCCTCCAAATCCATCACATACCCTGGTTTATTTCTATTATAGCAATTAGAAGAACAGCTTTGTCCTCTACCTTTTCTTCTAGAACATGGTGTCTTTGAAGACAAGGGCCATGCTCACCTCATCTCTACTTGTATCCACAGTTTAAGGACCCATAGCTGAGTAGATGCTCAATAAATAGGTGTTGAACTTGAAAATAAACATGAATTAACTGCCCATTAAAATAACCTCATATAGATGAGTGCTCCAGATCCTTAGCCCTGAAGGAATGTCTCCTATGTCATTCGTTCATAAATGACTTCAATCACCACCACCATGATAAACAGTAGAACCATCCAAGCAATAAGGGGAACCAAATAAATGAACGATTAAACTATTTTAGCCACTTCTCCTGCAAATAAAAAAGTAGATAAGGAATAAACATATAGCTATAGATACAGACAAGATGACAATAATAAACGCTGAGTTTCTTTAATGCCATTGTTACTTGCTTTTCTGGTTACAAGACACTCACATCTTGGATGGAGGACCATTTTCAACTGTGTCAGTGACCACTGGCCTTTCTGAGATGGCCCATTCCAATGTCTCTGCCACCTAGAGTAATGCTCTCCCCAGAATCCTACCAGCTGGGATGCCAGTAGAAATATTGGAAACACACAAAGCAACAATCACAGCCATTTGTCTCCCAGCAGTAAGAATCATGGCTATATTCTCACACAGGCCAAAACTTCCAAGATGGCTTCCCTTCTTCCTCTCTGGAAATCTGAATGCAATCTCAGGCACACAACAGAAGCAGAACCGATAAAGTCTATTCTTGTCAGGCTCACAAACAGCCTCATTATTCAGTGACTGTAAACATGGTTTGAAGCCTCTGCTCCTGCCAAGCTGAAGTCTTCGAATGCCTTAGCTGAGTGATTGAAAATCCACGATTACAGGCAGAAGGGGATGAAGAGTTATTTATAGTTCTTGCTCATCCACTAAAAGCCCCCAGCCAGAAACAGTTCTCTGTTTGAAGGAAAGTAAATTTCTTCCACAGCTGAAAATAAATGTGTTCTGTGGGAAAACCGGGCTGGAGTTGGTGCAGAGGAGGCCGCAGGTCTAGGAATGGCATGGGGCTTAGTGTAGGCTGCAGTTCTTCAACTGGGTGGTCCCTGTCTATACAGTCAAGGCTGGGAGCTCTCGACTGTACCAGTTTCTCCCATTGCAAATGAAATTTGTAAAGGTACTGCACAAACAAACAGTCCACTTGTTGAGTTTCTCTCTACTTGATGATTGCATAGTCTTTGATGTCAGGTACCCTGAGCAACCTTCAAAATCTAGACCAACAATGATCTGTCTTGGCAATGCCAGCATCCTAGTTGTATATCAAGGACCTGAGGACCTCATCTGGAGATTGAAACCTCTTCATCTTGCCTTGTCTTCCACTCCAAATTGTTATTGAATTACAACTTCAGGCGACAAGAAGAAAATGGAACGGACTCCCTGCATTTCCAATTTCTTTTCATCCTAAGTACTCACCACATGCACACATTTGCTTATTCATGTTTTTAAAATTACGAATTTAAATCTTTCTTTACAGTGACATGTGATAGTCAGGCATATTATGTATAGCAATTCAGTGTCACTGTCCTGTCTTTCAGCTACCTCATATTTCCAAGTGCAGAAAAGGTTAAAAAAAATATGGTGGAACATGATGCACCCTACAGTGCAGGCAATATGTAGCATTGGAAGCCCACTCTACTCTTTGACTTGGAGAGATGTACCAAAAGTGGAACTCACAGGGGAGAAATAAAATGAGCCTCCCAGGCCTTTGTTACTAATGGAGGTATCAAACTATGCATTTACCCATGGAAGTAGAATAACTACTACGACGACAACAATATGCAATGTACTAATTATTATAGCTGTCCTACTAACCTGTTTTGAAACTGTCTCATTTCTTTTGTTTCTCAATAAAATTAAATTTTAAAAGACCATTATCAATGAGGATAAAGATGTGAGCAAATTCTGGGAAGAATGTAAATAAATATAAACTTCCTTAAAATGTAATGCTCACAGACAAATTCAGGTATCTTAATGCAACTCCAAGGAGCTCATAGAAAGCTCCACAGCAGTTGAAGGCTAGCAATCTGCAGGAAAAAGGTATCCTATGTTTCCCTTGTTTCCTTTGATTTATCAAGACTTGTTACTGAAAGTAAGGGCTTTGGCCTAACTGCATTAAAATTTCTGAGAAATTTGTATAAAATACAGATTTCTGAGGTCCAAGCTAAAGCCCATCTCAGGCTCTGCAGTTTAACAGATACACTGCGTGTGATTCTGATGCAGTGAACTCCTTCACAGTGCCTGGGAAATTTGCTGCCCACACTCTAAACCCGTGGACATCTCCTGTTTATTTGGACTTGCTGTGATTTCTCCCTTTTAACTTTCCAGTACTGCCTGCCTTCATCTGCTGAGAGGCCTGAAGAAATCTAGGCACAAAAAAAAGACTTAGGAGATTCTCCCCCTCTGCCTCATGGTTTCCTTGCCCTGAAGTTTGGCATTTGTTGGCAGTGTGGTTTCCACTTGCTTCCATCCTGTGCGTTTGTTTCTCCTGTCCATGATGACTGAAAATCTCTTTGCCTATTGATTCCTAACTTCCCAGCTCTTGTTTCTCAAGGGACTTATGAATGGGATTTTTTTAGTAGATGTTTATTTGTTATAGAATTCGTGATTTTTCTTCCTTTCTCATTAACACCACTGGCCCACCTCCCTTTTATTCCACAGGATCTAAATGCTTTCTTATTTGTCTTTTTTTCTTGTGTCTTGTTTTAAGTTAATCTTGTACACCTGGGTCTACATCATCTGGTCTATTTTATTAGGAACTATTTTGATAGGTTTATTCTCAGCTTCCTTGCTTTCTCCCTTACCTCCCCATGGTTCTTTCACAGAAAGTCCTTTGTTTTGAGCAAACAGACTGTACTCTGCACATCTCTCTCCAAACTCCAACAGAGCTGCTAGGTGAGCATTTCAACACTGGCTTGGCCCAGCTGTTCAAGTGGTCCATGGCAGCAGGAAGGGATTGTGCATGCACTTCTCTGTTTAAAAGGCCCTAGGCCCAGCATGCTTAGGGAGGAAACCATGAGTGCAAATGTTTGCCTCGCTGGCAGGAAATACTCCAAGCAGCTGCCTGCTGATGGATGATAACTTGCATAATGATACCAAGCTTTCAGATGCTGCCAGGCTGAAGCAAGGCCCTGTGTGTTCCCCTGTGCAATCCCTGGCTAGCTGGCCAAATCCTTATCTTCCAGCATGCAGACAATGAATACAAGGGGAGCCAGAAGGTGTCTCATCCAAAGATGCCCATGATAACCCCAACAATGTGAACACATGGAAGGGACAAAGGAGAAGCTTGAGGCTTCTGCTTGCAGATCTACTGAGAAAATCATGCTCAGAGGCTGAGCTCGGCCACAACACCTGCGTATCAGGATATATGAACTGGGTCTGTGAGTATTTTTCCGTTTTATAAATAAAAACGGAGTCAGCTATGGAGCTGATGGAAATGGCTTCCAGAAAACATTTGTTACAGAGATTTCCTCTTTTAGTGAGCCCAGATTCTAAGTGAACCCATTGGTGCTAAAAATAAATAAACAAAATTTAAAATCTACGAGAACTTTGAAATTAAAAGAGGCTGCCAAAGTAGATAGGAATAGCAATGGCAACTGGAAGATTAACATCATGCAAGATTTTGCTTTAATAGTTGTCAATCATCTTTTCTATGGAGGTACTCAAAATACTAATCATTTCCTTGGAGATTTTCTGGTTGCTCTGCCTATTGATTTACCTCAAATTATAATCTATTCTCCATACAACAAGATTTGCCCAAATCATAAAGAATCAGGTTTCTATTCTCATTAATTTTTTGATTGCCCTTGGAAAAATTGTCCAACCTTTCTGTGATAAAATAAAGAGCACATCATTCATCCTCATTTCTTTTTCAATGCAGATAAACCTGCGCAACCCAGACACCCACAAGCTGCCACATAGTTGGGCTTCTCAACAAGTACATCTCCACGTACAACAGAGAACACTTTATTCTCTTACCTCAGCTGCCTTTTCTATTGGTGGACTAACGCATCTAACACAATGAGTTCTGCACAAGGTCACCCACAAAAGATGTTAACTGAAACTTTTAAAATAGTGGCTAAAGAAATTTGAGAGTTTGGTAAGGATTGCTGAAGTACACCATCATTCTAGGTCACATAGAAATTCTATGAAAAATCTATCGTAGAAGTTCTATGAAAAGGAGAGCATATTCTCCTTATGTAACAAATCATTTCCCAAGCATATCTGAGCTCAGAATACTTTTTTGTGAGCACAACTTAATTGATGCAGTTTATGGATCCACCATGAGGGAAATCTACTTAAAGCTCTTTGCATACAGATTCATCATTCTCTTCTTCCTTTTCATGTATCAGGGTGGATTCTCATGTTTTCCTTAAGGCATAAGCTCAGGCTCCTTTGCACAATGCTTTAGGACTTACTGTCATTGTGACCTTGGGCCTGTTATTTTCCTAACTTACAAAATGAATCTACATCTGCTTAAGCAAATGGGAGAAGTCCCACAGCTCAAATAATTAGCCAATGCAATGGTAGCTGATCCACCAGACTATAACCAAGTAGTTGCCCATGGAGGTCGTTTTGACACCTCCTGAGCCACCCAAGAAACATTCTACAATGTCTGGAGACACTTTTGTTGTCATAAATGTTGGAAAGATAGTGTAACTAGCACCCAGTGGGTAAAGTACAGCCCTATTAATAAGGAAATGTTCAACCAAAAATCAGTGTCACTGTAAGGGAGAAAACTTGGATAGGAATGGGTGTGTGGTGGTTGATATTGTGTCATTTTGAGATGTCAGAAGCTTGGCTGGATCCACTTGGTGATACCATGCCCTGGGGTGTGATGGCCCCCATCCTACAGTGGCTCAGCACAAAAATGGTACATAAAGAGTGTGAGGAAGGGTTCTGCAGGCCACTCCTTTAGAGGAGCTTGATGCTGCAGCTGCTCCATTTTGGAAGAGCTCAAATTTTTGCAGCAGACACCACCACTTTCTCAGAGAAGAGCTGGTCCTTGTAATCAGTGTGGAAGGAAGAGAGAGAGGCTTAATAGATGCTGGAGCTGCTGCTACTCCTCTGCTCTTCCTTGTTTTCTGCTGCTATGAACTGCCTGCCATTTGCCTTGGAGCCAGCGGAGTATGAACTAAAATCTCCACTAACTGTAAGCTAAATACATCTTTCCTTCCTTTACTTTGAGTGTCAGGTATTTTTACCAGCAATGAGTAGAAAGTAAAGGAGACAGGATCCAAGCCTTCAAGGTCATTAGGAATACTTTAATAGCCATCTCTCCTTTCTATTCCAAAGTTTGGTTTTAACTTGTCAATATAGCAGGAAAGATGGATACTGTCCATATCGAATTCACTTACTTACACCTTCATATTCTAAAATAAAAGTCTCTCTCACTAGTTGCAATTTCAAAAATATCCAAAAGGATGTATTTATTTGGTGCGAACTTCTTTATGTGCTCATCACTAAATTACTCTTCGTAGATGCTAGAGTGCTCTGAACACAGGCCCCTTCTTTATCTTTGGGGACATCATCTAAGAGTTGGGAGTGAGGAACATGATTGATTTAGTCAGAGAAAGTAATAGTTATTACACCTCATTGGAAAGGATTTATTTATTTTAAGAAAGGCGATAGAGATCATTTGTCTTGTAAAACCACATTGCACAGCTTCTGTGCCTGTGAAGAACTTGACTGAATGAGCAAGGAATGAGAGATGCTTAAAAAATGGTAGAGCTTGCCATGGGTAGAGATGTCATAATCATGCTGATTAAAAGGCAGGCAAATAGTCAACACAGCTACTCAACTTCTCATGTGAAAATGCTAATATTAGATGCAGTTCGGAAATTAGAAAACACTCGTTTTTCAGTGTTAATTTTCAGTTTCAAATATCAGCAACTGAGCTCTGAAATTGACTTGTTTACAGAAGTGTACAACAAACTGATTAAATGTATCTCAGAGTTTGGTCTCAGGAGTTGATTTACAGCACCTAAATATATACAGTTTGAAATACTTGATATCAAGGTTGCATTTAAATCCTCAGACTAATTAAGTCCAATTATTGAGTGTAAAACTTCTCCTCTACAATGTGAAGGTTAAATTAAAAATTTGTTTTGGACTAAGAAGTGAACACCTATGTCAACTAGTCAAATGTTTACTCAAAGGTCTACTTGAGAAAAGCAGAGAGATTAAAAAATATTAACTTCAAGTCAGTCATTTCTAATATTGGGTATTACACTCGGGTTCTACAGAAAATCTTTCTTTTTGACCAGTACTGTGGTAAACTTAAAATAGACCTTTCCAAAGTTTGTGAATAGGGTTGCAAGAATATATGACTTGGTTTTGATTCACAAAATTGGATTCCCAGAAACATCGCATCAATTGTTGGCCAACTGACAACAAATCTCAACATTCTATCTATGTTACAAATATATACTGCAATGGTATCTCCTGTGCTATCCAAACTTTTGTGGGGAGGCACAAAAATAGGCAATAGATAATCATCCAGAGATGTACAGAGATACACACAAGAAGGTGGGTATAATAATCATTGAGTAATTACACACTGGATACAATATATAAAGAGCTTCATCTTCTGAACTCACTAGGGTACATATGAATGAAAAGGAACAAGTAGTTTGGAAACAAAAATATCAGAAATGATGAGTGTTCACTGCATTTGATGATGTTTGAATAAGCCTGATGGCCTATTAACTTACATTTTTTGCAAAATCCTATTTCTAAATAGAAGATAACATGTGCTTGTGGAGCTACCACCCACTTGTTTGCCCTCATGGTTAAAGATTTCTTGGACTATCTTACTGAATCACAAACATACCCTCTGACAGTCTTCCTGCTTAGGATTCAACATTGTGTGTGTGTGTGTGTGTGTGTGTGTGTGTGCGTGCATGTGTGTATGTGTGTGATTTGTTATTCATGCTCTGTGTACCTTTGTTTTAACCAATCCACAATTTTCTTCTAAAATGAGCAACAACAACTAAAAGACTGACTTCAGCTTATCTATCAGTCACTGCTCAGTCGCTTTATTTTTTCTAGCTCGTGTGAACTTAATAAAACCTTGAGATATTTATACCATTCTTTCCATTTTTTGCTTGAATTTGGAAAAAATGGAACCTAAAGAATATAAACAACTTTCTAATACTATATAACATAATACCAAGATACACACCAAGTACGAAGGCCCAATGATACATTCCGTTCTGTAAGATAAATGTATACTGCTTCATTATTATATGTATGCTACACTGTGTGTTTTCTACTTCTCTAGGAAACAGTACAGTAAATTTAAATTGGATGAATAATAATGATTGCCATCGCAGATATTGCATTTTTGAAGCCTTAAGACTCAGAAAGGTTGCAGCATTGTATATCACATATAGGAATTTCAGCACAGCAATTTTACTGCATAAGGTGAAGAATAGAAAATACTGCTTGACTCTAAACATTCAAATTGACTGTCTATGTGTAGTTTTACAAAGCCAAAATATTCAAGCCAGTTATGCACATGGGATCATTTGCTATTAAAATAATATGTTAATTGACACAATTACATATTGGTGTAACTAATTCTCCCACCACTATAGAGAGACATCACTACATTTTGATGGGCAACTTTCTGTATTCCTCACAAATGCCTTTTTAACAATTCACATCCTTTTGTGTATGTGGGATAAATTTTAAAAAGTCTATGTAATCAATTTCAGAAATTGCTTGTCAGGAAAAGAAATAAATGATTAATTTTAATTTCTAAAAAGCATATTTTAAGAGATTGTGATAAGCTTATTTTCATTAATGTTTCCTTCCCATCTTCTTTCCTAGTCCCCTCTAAGAAAAATAAATTTTATGAAGAACTTTGGGTACAAATGCCTATCAAACCATGTATCAATAATTAACTCACATAGTTTTAAACAGCATATCTGTGTTCAAAAAGTCGACTTATGCACCTGTGAAATTTTCTGCATCTTCATTTTTTATGTACTTAGTACAGAATCTCAGTATTTAGCTGGAACTCCTAGTGATCCTCGTGTATTTAGCCTCTCCAGCACTGGATTACAGGCACGCACCATCACACCTGGTCTCAGTGACCAGTTCTGCGTGGCTGGGGTGGGGCAAGTGAGGCATGTGGTGCCATCTTCATAGTCTTTGTTAATTACCTTTCCTATTTTCAGCTAGGTCAAAAAATATATTTTTAAAGTACATGAAATCACATACTTTTCTTCATAAAGAAAGAGAAATTCAGAACATTGATTTTACATTCAGGTCAATACTTGCCCTTTATTTCAAGGAAATTTCAAAAACGGTCATAGCACTAAAGATAAAATGAACTCAAATTAGTTTTCCTGTTATGAAATTACATTTAACCCATCATAATCTTCAAATAATGTATCCACTGTCAGAATCACACTCCAAGGTACTAAATATAAATCATATAATGAATACAAAGACAAATTATCCTTTTGTATTTTTCTGTTTGCTCACTTATAGCTTTCCTTTCATTCCTGAAATTCTACTATTTAGCATTGCCCTAATTTCATTTAAAGATTTGGTTTTAAGTGATAACCTTTGGACTTCAAAGAAGAGAAAAATACAGTAACTGGGAACAGATTCCCTAAAAAGTGACCAAACATGTTAAGGCTTTGATACAGGGAAATCAAATCACCACAGTATGTGGTGTGACAAAACCTAGGATGAATGCTTATTTTTAAAAAGCTAAATTATAAAATCACAGTGATTTTAATGTCCCACAAATTATACCTCCCCCCATGCTAGAGGATTATCTTACTGTTCTTGCAATTCTGAAAGTCTTCCTGCAGGATCATATTCAGTTGCAATGTTGTGACTGCCTTAAAGGGTTTGATTTTCCTTGTCATTTTGTCTTCAGGAGAGAACCACAGGTTGCACTGTGGCTGAACCAGTGAACATGCTGGATGAGGACGTGTTGTAATGTTCTTACAAGCCTGACTTTCCACCGAGATGGCCCGCAGCAACAGCTGGAATGCGCTTTCTCCACACTTCCTAAACACGCTCACGCAAGAGGACCCCGAGAATGTGTTCAATAAGTAGCAAAAAATAGGATAAAAGTTCTCTGTTGTACATTTTTTCTTAAACGAAAATACACACCACACTTTTAAAATCAGACCTATGGCCATCCAGATAGCTCAGTGGATTAAGGCACCTGCTTAGGCAGACACAGGGGCTGGGGATTCGATCCCAGGCCTGCTGTGTTGGCCCTGCCCCCAGGTCCCACTGAGATGGGGATTGAGACTGGGTATGGTGGTGCCCACGTGTAATCCCAGCACTTAGGAGGCTGAAAAATGAGAAAGATCACAAGTCTGATCTGCGTAGTGAGACCCTGTAGACCCTGTACAAATTTGAATATGTTCAATTTGTTTATAAAGAAAAGTATTCATGCAATATTAAGTGAAAGTGGACACTTAACAAAATACAAGACTTTATTTCAATCTTTTATACTAAGAAAAAGTACATATTGATATGTAAACAATGCATCTATATGAAGCTGCAGGATGGCACACTATTTTGATTTTCTCCTTTTACTTAATTGTATGTTATTATGTGCAATGTTTCCAGAATAGAAAGATTCATTGTTTGTTTACAGAGGCATAATAAAGCAGAGCATGCCTAACACGTAAGTCCTGCTAATCTCCTATTACACATGATAGTGAGCTGGAGAGATGATGGAATTCTGCATCACCAAGAAAACTCCTTAGCATGATGTTGGTGACACTTTAGAAGTCCTGAACTCCAAGAAACATCTAGATTCCATGGAGATCAGGAAAAGCAGATAGTCAAGAGCTATTGTATTCATCAGGTATGAAAATCTATTTATGAAAATAGGGCTTATGCATATGAAGCGATCAAAATAACAGGAAGCAGTGTGAAATTATGAATTGTGGAAATTGTGGACTCTTTTGTTTCACAGAGGTATGATCAAGGGATCAGTGTTGGAGCCAGTAGGGCTGGAGTTCTAGTCTCAAGAAGGAGTCCAACTCAGATAAAAGAAAATTTGAAAACAGCATAACTAAGAATAAAAAGACAATTATGATAGGGAAAAACACAGGAGAGAAAGTGAATACATGTGTAAGGCATCAAAGATGCCAATCTCTCTGGAACAAACAGTGTAAGGATTTCACAGCTAAAGAAATGTATCTGGGGGCTGGGGAGATAGCTCAGTAAAATAACTGTTTGATTGGCAGGTGTAAAGGCCTGAGCTCAATCCCTCGTTCCCCCCCAAAAACAAGAAAGAAAGAAAGAAAGAAAGAAAGAAAGAAAGAAAGAAAGAAAGAAAGAAAG